>QKQZ01040706.1:0-28488 GCA_003595255.1 Solenopsis fugax
TTACGGCTGTAGATTTGCTGGGCCAGTACAATTTTTAGCTGTTGCAGCTAATCTTTTTTTTCCCTGAGAGACTTTTCTAGGAAACAGAATTACTCTCGGTGATTTGCTTTCAAGAGATGGCAATCGCTTTCTAAATCAATCAAAAACGAATTTATGTTTATTTCCACCAATGTAGATTAACTTTGATTTTGGTTTAATTTGCTCTTTATACTTTTCTAGTTCTAAAAATTAGAAAAAGTAAGTTAAACCGAAATCGAAGTTAATCTACAATGGTGGAAATACTCATAGCTCCTTATGCCACATCGCCACAACATTTTTATCTTTAAAAACTAAAAATAATAAGCTAAATCGCTCGTTCAAAACGCGCGTCTGTGTCTATGTAGTATAACAAAAATTTGATTCTCTCGACTTTATCAATATTCAATTTCTTAACCGCTCATAACCGGTTGTTTGACAGATTTATGATGTAAAATAAATTTATGTGTGGGCGAGGAGAGAAAAGATATCAGTTCAAGTTGTGAAAAGTGGCTGAAGAAGAGAGATTAAACTGACACATTGCGAATGTGATTTTGCGTTAAACTTGAAACGCACTATCGCTTTTTTTTATTACATTCAAATACAAAGATTAAACACTTAAAGCATATTTTGCTCACTGCAATGTAAATTTAATCACAATATTATACAATAATTTTAATTCGATCTGGTAAACAAAATATTTTGTATTTACGTTAAAACTGATCCTCGTTAAAATTATGTGTTAAATTTTCCATATCCAAGTGTTAATTTAACAATGTGATTATGTTATTTGAAAATTTTGTGTTAAATTGATATTTAACATTTGTTAGTGTTAAAGTAACAATTTATGAGCGAATAAACAAATAACATAAAAATGTAGCTTTAAAACATAAAATCTAAGTTAAATGAATAAAATGTAAGTGTCAGCATATTATAAATGTTAATTTTACTAAAGAAATATGTTTCCACATTTCGTTTCCAAACTTTGCCGAAGTGTCACATTTTTGTGTTAATTTAACACAAAATAAATATGTTACTATAACACGTTCTAACATATTCATCTTGTGTTAAATTAACACAAAAATTTGAATGGCTCGTTTGGCACATACGATATATGTTAAATTTAACACAAATTTTCCAACTGTGTATGCGTGTAAAATGCAATGATCTCGATCTAAGCCAATATCTCAATCTAAATCGAGAAGAAATAGTTTTCATATGTGATATAAGTGAGAATTAAACTTACCTTGACCGATGTTCAACGTAATTCGTAGACACAGGTGAACACTCAACGTGCAAACGATCGCGACGACGATGACTTTCGGATTGTTGAGGAAAGAGAAATGAGCGGAGTTGCGAACTCCGAGAGACGGCAAACGGACAACGGAGTGGGAATGATTACCTCGTGCGTGGACCGGTTCTCCTTTATACCACAAGGATGCCCCACTCTTACTTTTCTTCCCATTATAGTGCACGAAAAGAAAATCTGATTAGCGATTTTTGGAAGAAATTTCACAGATTCGCCGAACTTGCCGATTTGTGGGAAAAAATTGAATGAAATCATCCAGTTTATTTTATGAAGAAGATGCACCCTGAACGATACCGGAAGCATTAAACAGAGAAGAGTAAGCATTATTGCAGAATGTTCTACTGGCAATAAAAATAATTGAAATTCTTAGAATAATCAAATGTAGTTGCTACCTGGCAGTTTCAAAATGTAGAAATATTTATGGTGGAATTATATTGAAATTCTAATAATTTTATGCAAAGAATTTAATGTAAAGGGATTAATTTCTCTGCCTTTGTAGGAGAGATTACTCTGCCAGCCAACTTCTAATTCTGTTACACAAAGCGTTCAGAAAACTATCGATACTTTTTACGCGAGCAGCACGCTTCTAAGATGTTAATTAAACCAACACAAGAGCGACTTTTTAATAATCGTAACTACGCAATCTTATTATTATTTCTCGAGTGATCGGGGACGCTAAACAAAAGTATTAGCGGAATAACTTAAGTATTTTAATAATGAGTATTTTAATAACGCTTCGGCGAAGACCAGAGAATTAACACCGCGGGCGTACTTGCGGATTTACTTACGCGTTATACGCAATCACAATAATTTCACAATCGCTTGCCAAGAAACGGCGATAGCTAACGTTATAATATAATTCCGTGATTTTAGAAACTCATGAAATTGTAACGCTTACGTAACGCGAAAATCCTCGCCCGGTGAATGCGCCTGACCGCTTTGGTGAACACATGCATTATCTTTCTTGCTCTAATAATCATCAAAATGCAAAACTTTCATCACAGGATCGATCAATGTATTTTTGAGGCGGCTCGCATATACGGTGAGCTAAACGAAAAAAATTAAACGTTTTATTGTACTTTACAAATTATGCGTGTATTTAAATGACACGTATGATAATTAATTAAATCAGAAATAATATTAATACAAGTTCAGTATTCCTTTTTTGCGCGTGCAAAAAATGTTTTACGTAATTCTAGTTTAGCTTTATGATCAGTCTTTAGATCTCAACAGTTCTGCGGTGTGATATTGTTTATTTGACGTCAGACGAGAAATGACTTGCAACAAATTATTAGCTACTAACATTTTTATTTCTTTTAGTTTTCCCTTCAAAATATAATAATTCTGAAATCCGTAAAATATGCGACAAACTGAAGAATCTGTACACTGTGTCAAGTAAAAGTGTAAAATAAATAATTCTTGAAAATAATGGTACATTTTTCAGCTGTCAAAATCGTGATTATTTTCAACTATTCATCGTCACGTAATATTTAAGAGATTAGCAAGAGTTTCTTCGGAAAACTCGGATTATCAGTAACGATTATGATAATTATTAACGCGAACAGAATCGCTGGTCTTTGTTCTCGCGAATAATTAGCAATGCAGGGACTTATTATTGGCACTAGTCAAAGCGTGGCTTTCGCACGCCGCGCTATCGGTGAGGATAACGGTGTGATAATCGTGCGCTCGATTCTTTTTTACCGTATTCACTTCCGAGTGCATAGAATCACACGCTGACTAACCGCGCTCGTGCCCTCGTCTTACTTTCTTTCGCGGGTACGCGCGTTGCACGCCGTTGTTGCACACAGGGTAGGATTACGCGAGCGGCGACGACCGTCATAACCGAAGGAATTCGCATGTATATAAAATCGCAGGTCGCAATCGCGCGATTTTGTAATTGGCCGGAGCGAGCAAGACGTGTTTACGCGCGCGGTAAATATACTTGCCTGCGCAAACACACCAACTAGTTAATTCTGTCTTCTTTGAATCGGGAACAGAAGAAATTGATTTTTCTTAAAAAAAAAAAAATTGAGTAAAATTCTAGTATAGAGCGCGAAAAAGTTTGCCTATTTTGGAAATTTTTTACAAAAAACCGCTGCACATATTTTTCTACGCTTTTATACATATGTCATTGTACAATACGTATTTAGTAAATATCTACCAATTTTGGTATGGCTAAACGTTTATTGGTTTTTACGTTACGTAAATTTAGAAGCAAACTCACATTTTTCAAGACGATTGACACCATTTCTCATAAACTGAAGCCAATCTAAAGTCGGCCTCAACCTGTTTAGTGTTCGAACGAGGATTAATGAAATAAATTATGGTATAAATTATTAAAATAGCACTGTTTTTTTTTTTTAAAAGTACTGATTCTTTAACAAAATCCATTAAATTTAATATGTATGAAGAAATAGTAAATTTATAGATATTGCAATACTTCTTTCGATAAACAGATGTATATTTTACATATATGCAAAAACTGAAGTCAATAGCTTCAGTATAGTGTCTGAGAAATCGTGTCAATCAGTGAAAAATGTACTTATTTCTAAACTTTCAGAAAGAGTAATAAATATTTAATTAGCTCAAAATTCGTAAATGTTCACTAAATATGTAAAAGTATATAAAAGCGTAAAAGAATATGTGCATAGCTGATTTCTATAAAAAAGTTTCCAAAAATAGATACAATTTTCACGCTCTAGATATTTTCTTAAATGTTACAATCAAGACGACTACTCACGTATCGTGTAAGTACGATTTATCCGTTTAAGTTTATTCACGAATTTAATTGATAATATGATGTTGTAATCATTTAATATCGTATCACTTTTTCCGAACGCGCATTATTCGCCGAACATCCTCTCTCACAATGTTTTCTTAAAGAAAATATTATCAAAATCATTATTAGCTCTCGTTTTCTCGTGTCTGTAAAAATAGAACGAGTAAACAGAAAAACGAGATGTAGAAATAAAAAAAATGCTATAGAGTATTATAAAATATTATGTCAGCATTTAAAAAGATGTCATTGCGGCCTTGGTGAAGCTCGAGGTCGTGACACCGAACATTATAACAAGGCCACACGGTATCATTTTTAATGAAGCCGAACTTCTGATTTGTATTTATTTTCCAATAGTCGTTTCTTCACTTTTTACAATGATCTAAAATATATATAAAATATAAGATACTTATTTTTACATCCACGATCACAACATCAACAGATCAGATTATTTAAAAAAAAAATTTTAACTAATTTTTATTAAACATCTTTACTACAAGTAATTTGTATTATTTCAATGTATTAAGCATACAAAATTTATGCAAATAAAAAATACTAATTTAATTAATAATTTATTTATTTTATATAAAATTAATCATTAATTTTGTTAATTTTATTAATAAAATAATTTAATTCGTTTGCAATTAACCAAATCTTATTACTATTATTTAGATATACGCCTTAAATTGTGTAGTTTTATTTAAATTTTATAAACTTTACAATTTAATAATACAATCTGTATTTTAGCAAGTATGTAAACTAATTTATACGCTAAGTTTATTTTGAAAATGTAAGGTAAGCGTATCGAATTCAAACAATAATATTGAAATAAACTTGCATCATTTTGATATATCGTTATTTAATCAAGTGGTCTCATTATTTATCATTAAGACACGACCGTTGGAGACCTTACCGGTTTTTTAGCGTTCTCATTTCTGATAACTCGTTTTCGTGTTGGCAGTTCTTGCGACGAGATCTTGCCGATCGGCACATGCGGCACAATCGGAACAGCGCGCCTTTGTCGATTCATGCATCCGGTATCATGGCAATCGTTCGTGATCATCGCTTTCTTTATTGTGTTCGGAAGCTCATCAATAACTCTTGCCTCCCAAAGAATTTGATGATTCGGTCCTTGTGCAACAAATGGAATAGAGCTCTGATTTCCAACACAGATTTGCATCACGATTAAGAGAGAATTCTTCAGGGAGACCTTGAATGGTTAAGAAAATTGACAGCTTATTACATATGCAAAACGAGTATTTATACATTTCCTTAATATTTTTACGTATTATTTATAAATCTCTGATTTCAGTAGTAGTAAAAAAAAATACTATTAGATATAAATTAACATTTTATATTTCTCTAAATCGTTTTGCAGATCAGATATGTTAGTTTTATACCAATAAAGTAATTAAGTTTACTTCGCGTTGAAGAAGATCGACGGCGGCAATTCCTTCGCTTCTCGGCACGACAGCGATTAACATGTAACCTTTATCGTTTGGAATAGACGTCATCTCCCTGATTGTGTTCCTGATTAAATTGGTCGCATTTGGTTTAGGAGCGAACGGTGCGTGCGGTAAGAATTCATTGTTCGTTCTGTTATTACTATGCAACGATTCGAGCAACGAACGGAAAAGAGCCATTCTTATTTTGGAGAATATATCGAAAATGTCCCATGTGACATCGTAATTCATCTCTTCTGAAAATAAGTTTCCCTTCTTTGTTTTTTCGAAATACCCCCGTAGCTTTTCATATACCGGTCAAGGATTATTGAATATTATCTTATAAATTGCATTCCACGTTTCATGCTTAAGATTACTAAGTGAAATGATCGAAATGATTATGAAATATATTATTTATATATTATATTCTATGACTCGTATACTTAGAATGTTCGTTAAAAAATTGGAATTCTTGTTTCATGCTTGAAATTTAATTCAACGCGCCTTTTGCCTTTCTTAATTCTCAACTAATTTTATCTTTTCTGAATCTTTTAATCTTTTCAGTGGAATATTTATATAAAATATTTTTTTAATTATACCTGGTTGTGACACACTTCCTATTATAGGTTCTACCGTAATCGAAGGGGAAACAGCCCGGTCATTAAGATCAATCACTTGTAAACCATTATTCGAGTCACGTTTGCTTTTAAGTAGTTCCAATTTCGCATTATTTTCATTGGATCCACTAGATTCACGTTTAAGAAAGAATGGCATCGAGAAGTTGCTACCGGAAACCTCACCTATTCGACGGAATTGACGGAATAAATAATAATTAATATTTAATGCTAATATTTTTTATATATTCTCTCATGTGTATATTTTTATAGTTTTTTCGACACGTCAACTTTGTATAATTTAATAAATAAAATTTTTCTCTTTTCAGACCCGTTGTCATTCCTTTCTCTTGTCTCGCCCATGATAATAACTCTCTCATATTGGAGCGAAGGACACGCTCGCAATCGCAATTTTTTTCCTTCCTTTCAGAAACCGACTTATTATCCATGGAAAAATTAGCGCTCTTGATGTCGCGACAACTCTGCAATATAAATTCATTGCTCTCAATACAATTCAGATTTGAATTATACTACGTAAAAAATAGGTTTAAAAGGGATTCACACGACACGAAAAATAAAATTGCAAAAATTTACATCTATTATTTTTTTTTCTATAAATCTAAGTATGTGAAAACTGTTCGACCACTTTCCTACGATAGGTATTGTGTTTTTGTCGATATAGAAATTATTTTATGATGTTATATTAAAAATACATTTTCGTAAAAATGCGATTAATTGTTATTAAATGTAGAAAAAAAGAGTTAAACAATAAAAAAAAGTTGATCTATCGACGATCTATATTTTATCAAATTTTCTAACATAGAAATGATTAATGTGATTATGGAAGAGTACTTGAAGAAATCCTTCAACCGCGAAGGGCAGTTTTTCTTTATAATCTTTCCATGAATTCTCTTCCCTTTTTTTATTCTGACTCCTTTCATCGATCAAGAGCAAAATGACATTTCGAGGAGTAATAATAGCATTAGCGTTTCCTTCAGTAGAATCGAGGGAGTCATTCATCATTGTCAATTTTATTTCATCGATAGGTTTCATCTCGATTAGCTTCATCTCGACATTCTCGGTTGTCGATCTCTTCTCGTGTGTGCGATTTTCCGACATTTTCGCATTCTCAGCTTGCAAGATCCTGCCCGGCAACTGTATCTTGTCATTCAATGCAGAGTCGACTCTTTGATAAGTGTCCAAGGACGGTGCCGTGTGCCACGCAGGTGGCACAAGCGCTACTATTGCAGTATGACATAAATCATTAATCAATAATTGTGTAATAACAACTTTCCCAGAAAGACTTATTTAAGAGATGCATTGTGCATTTGTGTGCTGGTCACTCTTCGCGGAGAAAAAAAGAAGAGCAAGAAAAATATTATGATAGCCGCGATGATCTAAAACAGCGATCCTTTAAGAACGATGCTAAAAGCCGAAAGCTAAGTAACTTGACTTGTGTGATTAATTACGCCTTGCCTTTCTTTATCATCAATTACAGTTATAAATGTCATAATTGATCAAACGAGAAGATGAAAGTGATGAAAAGCGATCGGTACCTGAACGATCCATCGTGAATCCGAGAGAGCATGTCATCAGCGACCACAGCACCGGAATGAAGATACCGGAACGTGACATGACGACTTCTGTTGACGAAATCAATTTAAACATTTGTATTATGACGCAATTAGATTATCTTATCTCTCGCACGTGGATGCAATGTATCAATAATACATTTCGCTAACTGTAATTGACTTACAGTCGGTTTTATATAGAAATCGATGGATATGTATATAGCAAAAGTTGGATCGTCGTTCAAACTTGGTAATTGCTACGTCCTCTTTGTTTTTCTTCCGAAAAACAATTAGGCTTCGCTGTCGCTAATCAATAAACTCGGTTGCCTGAATGACAGAAGAATCTCAAAGTTTAAACGAATCTCTGTTTATTCGAATTGTTTTGCTCAGCTATGTGGTGATTGAAATATACCATAATTTGTAACTTTTCAATTTATTACGTTTTTCAATTTTAAATTAAAACATACTTTATTTTATTTTATTTTATTTATTGACAAGTTGGGCCACAGGAAATAGCCTTCGCATTTTAAATAATAAATTAAAGTATCTCCCTGGTAGAAATTTATGCAGTTTTTCTGAACATTCATCCAGTTACTGTTTAGTGTTACTGTAGTTGTAGTGTAACTCATTAGTTGCAACAATACTACGTAGGAAATGGACAAGACCTTCATAGAATTTTATTCAGTGGCTGAAGTAGTTTTCTAAAAATATGGTAGACACCAGTCCAGTTATTATCTATTAATAGACTTCCAAGCTTACTAATCACTTATTAATCGATTGAATAGTCCATTTGTCCCGTTTTTATCCAATAAATTCAAATTATCCAATAAATTCAAATTTAGATCTTGTAGGTGTAATTTTAATAATTTATGTTAATTATACTATATAAAACTCTTCTCTCTAAATATACTGATAATTCGTATTGTACAAATTATCACTGTTGTAATTCACTACATAAATAAAATGCGTAACTTTTAACATCAATAGACATGCTTTTAGGCTTACTTATAAATTGAATAGTCCATTTATTATTCTGTTTTTATTTAGTAAATGAGATCAGATTTTGCGAGATCTTTTATGTACAGTAACTAGCAAATAAAGCATTACATCTTGAAAAAGGTCTTAGTTTTACTTCTCAGTTACTAAACAGAAGTAACATAACTATCCAGTAACTGCTAAAAAAATGCAGGAAATTTCTATCAGGGGCTCATATGACTGCCATTAAGTGGAAAGCTACCTCGGTAACAAGAACTGACCTAATTTTGACTTAATTTCCGTGGGGTCAGCACGTACATATCATTAACTGTCGCACCGAATGCCGTACCAAAGTAAGGACTAAATAATGAAGGATTCTTTACTATGTACTGCTGACGATGCCTGTAAGTTACGACATGACCCCCGTTTTAAGTCGATATGTGACATATTTAACCGTTGAGACTTACATAGGTCACTCTGGGCGGTGAGACTACACTCTCTTGATCCGATTTATACTATTTGTTTTACGTCATTCGTTTCGTATGCACACGTACTTACGAATCATTTATTTTCATCGACCAACCCCGTCTTCTACGTACGTGATGATGGTACGCCACAAATTGCAGCTCATTCGCAAGAATCTGCTTATATTATTCTGTATATTAAAAAAGAACGATTTTCCATCAGGAGAGAATTGATTCCATTCAAAATCTATCGAATCAAAATTAAGTTCTAGATAATTAATGCGTATTAACAAAAAAATTCCAAAAATAAACTCATCACAAATTTCGTTCTCAAAAAAATATAAAATTTGTACGTAAAGTATATGTAACAATTCATTGGCAGAAATATGCGGGAAGAATGTAAATATTGCATCTACGGTAAAAAGGCCAGGCCGATAATTCATAGAACTTAAGGCGGAAGCTAAACTTTATTTAAATATTAATGCAATCGTGGAATGGCGGCACGAAAGGCAATATTTTCCTACGTATCATTATTAGCACTGGCAAATGAATCGTAATAAGGATCACGATTAGCAAAATGTTCTGGAAATTATTATCCGGAAAAAGTCGACGCCGCGCTCCGATACAGCGATCTTAGCGGAAGCTTCGTTTCACCAGTTGCTAACCCCTGCTCTAGGCATCTTGGGACTTTAGACTGTTTTCTTCGTTGAAACTTTCTTTACGTTGAAAACTGCACGGAGCACGGCGGCGGCGTGCTGAATTATTAAAAGGATTATAGACCCCCGTGCAACTCGGGGACGGCGTAAGAAGCGACATGGCGTCGGAGGAACGTCGCGCAGCGTGGACGAAGCGGTCTGCGCCTGGTTACCGGGTCCCGATTGGTCCACGTTTGGTACCTACCCCGCTGGAAGGGGTTCCCCATCGGCGGGGTGGTGGTGGCGGTCAGGTCATAACCGGGGGTTGGAACAAGAAGGCAGGAGCAGAGGGTACTTGGGCCTCGGCCGGAGAGACGAGACCGTTCACGACGTGTCACAAAACGAGCCGCAAAACGACGACTGATGGCAGGCCGGCTAGTTAGTTTGCTCTTCTTCGTTCTTCTGATATACCTGGCACGATTGCTGCAACGTAATCGCGAGGCGCTGAAGGCCGCGTCGTAAATTCACCGCGAAGCCAACGCGAGTTCTTCGCTCTCTTCGTCTCTTCGTGATCGTCGACACTCAAAGCAACCAAGGTAGGACTTCGCCCTTATTCAAAAACAAGTGCTTGCAGGTCGAAAACAGAAATGCGAAAGATCAAAGAATATTTGAAAGATGTCTGAAGCAATAGAACACTTGAATCTTGTGTCGTCCGAAAAGTTGGGAATGAATCTGGAGATTACCTAAAACAGAGACTCTTTACAAAGTTCTTTAAACATTTGCATTTTTAACAATTTGTGATTTACATTTTTTACGATTTATATTGCGCCGAACGCATGATTGACATCATGTTTTACGCAAAAGGAAAGTTGTGCGTTTCTGGAAGTTTCATTTACGCAACTTCGTGCATACTTAATGGCCCTGCGATAGATGCAGGTCGTGTATTGTGCGCAAAACACAACCGCGAGTTATAAAGCTGCTGACGAATTTTAACGACAGCTTCGTGCCATAAAGCGTTTGATAGTTTTACGATAAAACGATGCTCAGCTCGTGCCGTTTGCTCGCAGATGTCGATGATGAAGATGAAGCAACAGGGCCTTGTGGCCGATCTCATGCCCAACATAAGGGTCATGAAGATGTTCGGGCATTTCGTATTCAACTATTACGACGACAATTCGTCGAAGTACTTGCATAAGGTGTTCTGCGCCGTAAGTAATCATGAGTTTCAATATGATGCACGGAAAGAACGGTTTTGCTGACGTAAAAATTTAACTAGACGCAAATTTGAAAATAATTTTGTTGGGTCATCAAAACAATTATGTATAACGCTCAACAATGATGACAAGTGCTGCAAGAAGTTGTGAAATTTTAGCAATCAGTTCTAGCTTCCTATATAATTATTTTGAGAGTTCAAAATTACTGTCAGATTTGTACCTAGCTAAACTTTTAAATACTTTAACAAATCGCACTGACAAAAATGTAATTCCGTCTGATTGAAGCCGAAGTTATCGACATTCTTTAGCCTATAATTTTGATAATAATATTTTGACAGCCCACAATTTTAATAATCATTCATTTATGTCCAAGTATCTTTGAATGAGGATGGCATATCCGGTGATCCTCCGAATCATACGCAAAAAGCTATCTTTTCTAGATAAACTTATTTCTTCTGCTGCTGCAATTCGGCCTGTGCGCGGTGAATCTGATCATCGAGAGCGCCGACGTCGACGATCTCACGGCGAACACGATCACCCTTCTCTTCTTCACGCACAGCATCGTCAAGATCGTCTACTTCGCCATCAGGAGCAAGTACTTTTACAGAACGTGGGCGATATGGAACAATCCGAACACCCATCCGCTCTTCGCCGAGAGCAATGCGAGATACCACGCGATCGCCCTGAAAAAGATGAGGCTGCTGCTCTTCTTGGTCGGCGGCACCACTGTGCTCGCCGTGGTAGCTTGGACCACCCTCACTTTCTTCGAACATCCGATTAGAAAAGTCACGGATCAAATCACGAACGAAACGGAAATTATTCAGGTAATTTATTCGAAAATGTAAAATATAAAACACATTATTTTTGTCCAGCAAAAAAATTATGAAAATAATTGAAAATGAGAAGAAATGCTTTAAGACAAAATTACTTTAATCATCAATATTAAATGTCACTTTTTATTCTAAAATTAAAATAATTTAATTATAATTTAAATTATAATTTAAATTATAATATATAATTATAAGGCAAGTTACGTGTAACTCAAATATCTTTATATATTTCTCTTTTTTCAATTTGCTTTTTTATCTATATAATACATTTCAATTATTGTATTGTACAATTACGCATTTGAGTGCCACTTTATTCTATGTATATGAGAAATTTTTTTTTCTCATGATTTAGTTACCGCAATTGTTGGTCCGATCGTTCTATCCGTTCGACGCCAGCAAGGGAGTAACGCATGTTTTGATACTCATATATCAATTCTACTGGGTTCTCTTCATGCTTATCAATGCCAATTCGTTGGATGTCCTCTTCTGTTCGTGGTTACTGTTCGCCTGCGAACAATTGCAGCACCTGAAACAGATCATGAAGCCTCTCATGGAGCTGAGCGCGACTTTAGACACACATGTTCCGAACAGCAGTGAGCTCTTCAAGGTCTGTCGAAATTTTCCTACACCCATATAAATTTTAATCCAAGAGTAATCTATATATTTCTGTATTTTTCTATATCTAAAATATTTTGAGATTTAAGCTAATTTCAATCAATGCAAAAAGAAAATCCTTTTTTTACTTTACATTGTCAAAATGTTAGCGTAGACAAGAAATTTTTGTCATTTAAAGTATTCACCAGAGAATAGTTAATTAGCAAGAGTGAAAAGATCCAGAAAAATTCCTATCCACATGGTTTCCCTCAGACTTTATATGTCTACGAGATTTTCTTGTGCCTGTAGGCTGGTAGCACGGATCATCTTCGTGAATCGGAAAACGATCAACCGCCACCACCACCACCTCAAACCGACAATATGTTGGATCTCGATCTTCGTAACATATACAGCAATCGGCAGGACTTCACAGCGACCTTCCGGCCAACCGCCGGCATGACCTTCAATGGTGGTGTAGGACCGAACGGATTGACGAAGAAGCAAGAGATGCTCGTTAGGAGCGCCATCAAGTACTGGGTGGAGAGACACAAGCACATTGTCAGGTGAGTCGATTTTGTTAGATTACCGCACGAGATTCGCGCAAGTTTCCGACGACTTCTTACCGCGATGTCCCAATCCTGATTAGCTTCCTCGCTTCTTCTCCAAAAAGAGAGGTCGCAAAGTAAAAAAAACGTCAAGACCGTGAGATAAAAGATTCAGTATCGAATGCCGTGATGAGAGATGCAAAAAACCCCGCCCCCCCCCATCGTGCCCTACTTACCCACTGAAGACGTATAGTTAATTCATGCAACTCCTACACCACGAGCGAACGACGGATCATTTCTTTGAAAGTTATCTGCATCTTGTGTGAACTAGTGACCCAGAATAATCCCGTATGACACGCCGTAGGCGTGTAAAGTATTTAGTATATAGTCGGCATTATATTGACCCCATAGAGAAACGCGCTAACTACTCTCTCAATTATTAAGGGGCGTGCATGACAAAGTTGCGGCCAAACATCGTGTACTCGTGAATATTTTAGAATACGCGTAAATACATGTGTCACAAATAATATTCCTTCGTAGCATACACTTTATATTAATTATTATTTAATTAATTTTATTTCTAATTAATACCGGGGAAACATAACTTTATATTAACATCAATCTGCAAATGATATCACGGAAATGAAAGTTTTTAATAATAATAAGAACAACAACAACAACAATAATAATAATAATAATAATAATAACAATAATAATAAATTGGCTGCAAACACAGGCATGCAAAAAATACATATGATATACATTAGAAGAGTAGAGAATTAATTGAAGACAAAACGCGAGATTACAGCTTAAATAGTTGTTTGACTCCTACATGCCCTGAGTAATAAGTTAATATATCGTAAAATAAATTAAATTAACATAAATAATTAAAAGAAATATTATACAAATGTGTGCAGATGTTATTTGGCATAAACAGATTAAATGCTAATTTCATTCTTAATCTAAATAAATTCTGCATCCCAATCAGTAGATAATTTTTAAAGTATTTTAAGTATTTATTCTTTATTATAACGTTTTCAAATATTTAAAAAACATTTAAAAAGCATTGCCTGCTGATTGAGATAATTAATATAACAATTGAATAAAAAATGCAATAATAAAAAAAAATTGCAAATCAATAATAAAAAGCCAATCATAAATAAAATAATAAATATATTTTTAAAACAACTTTATATCATAATAGCCAGCATATGACTGTTAAGCTTTGGCAAAGTAATTGAATCCGCGTTCGACATTCAACGCGTTCGAGCTAATTATTGGAAGGAACACAAGGGTTACAGAAGTTTGAAATCGAATAAAGCAATCTTCCCATCTTTTTAATTAATGAGAAGTCGATATTATCTCACTTCAACGCCTATCGTCTTTCGAAGATAAATAGAACAGTTCTATTTCCATCGCTTATCTACAGTTCGACTAACTAACAGCGAATAACAGAATTCTATTTTAAAAAAAACGTGTCTCTTTTGGAAATCGTGATGTGCATCGTACTTCGAGTATGCGGAAAACGAGAGCCAGCGGTGGCGACAAGATCGATTGTTCCTCGAGGAAAGAAAAATTCTTTTCTTTTTTTCGCGAGAACGGTGCGAACGGATGCCGTGTTCCTGTAGGTTCGCGGGGGTGCCGAAGCCACTCGTCGACTGGCACGGGATGCGCGTGTTCCCACGGTGGTGAAGTATTTATTCTAAGAAAGCGCGATATTGACCGCAACGGGGGTCGTGTGTTGTACGGACTGCGCGATTCATGGGGGGACGGACGGTGTGTTCGCCGTGACGGTTCACGTGCACGTAACGTTCGCACACGTGGTTCACCTGCCAACGCGTCCGTGATGACAGATTTTTGCCAACACGGGTCGCGCACCCCCATATAAACACATGCTTATCGGACAACGATCGATTTACGCGCATGGGGACCGATTTTATCAGTGGGGAAACTCCGTTGCTCTTCTCTGCGTTCCTTTAGCGCACGATTGTTCTTCCTTCTTTTTTTTTTTTTTATATTAGGAATTAAAATATATAATTTCCATCGGCACAGTTTCGATACTATATACGTATATTGATCTCACGTTATATATTTTTGTCTAGACATAAGCTTTCTTCTGGAACTGTATTTTAGTTTCAAATCTTTTTATTAATTCTTGATGATCCTAGCAGCGGTTGAAGAGTTGCTTGCGAATTGAAAATCATTATGATAGTTATTACTGTTCAAACAGTAGAGACTCGTATTATCGCGCGATATTGGATGTGAAAGATATTGACCGCAACGGAGGTCATGTCCTACGAGTAAGTGGTCTAAGGGGATGAAGCGTTTCCACACATAGCGGACTATATATCGCGCTATTCGATTCAGAGTTACACAAAAATTTCAGATCTATACGGTCTCGCTTCGAAATTAACGTTTTACACATTTAACTTTTCACGATAGTGACAATCGTGGCATGACGCTATACAGACTGTCGCTTTCGTTTACTTCAAGGCGTTTCGACGTATCGATCATTCTTACTGGGAACAGTGTTAACTCGACGAATGGTCGACGAAATAGGATATACGTGGTGACATCGCGGAAGCGAATGTTCGTCCTACGTTGTTCAACTACCAAGTTCTGATCACTTAGTTTAGTATGAAAATCAAGGGTGGCGTGTCTATGGACGAACGGGCGGGTATTATCGAATATATCTTTCACGAACTTACTCGTCAATGGGGCGTTATTAACGTGCGGCATATAAGTCACCCGTAGACAGGTTTGGGTAGTCCCTTCAGCGATCCACGGAAGTGATAATTAATAACAATCCACATTTTGTTTTTCCACATAGATTGGTCACCGCGGTCGGCGACGCGTACGGTTTCGCTCTCCTGCTTCACATGTTGACGACGACCATCACTTTGACGCTGCTCGCCTACCAAGCGACGAAGGTGAGTGCGTTGCTGGACGGTCAGGTTCCTTTTCAAGGTCCCGAACAAATGACTTATCGATCGTATAAATTAGTAAAGCAAGTAATGCGAAGTCGATGGGTTAATGTGGACTAGAATATATCAAGAATTAAGTATTCATACTAATATGTACGAGTTTTAAATGCTACAGGTGAACGGTGTAAACGTGTATGCTGCCTCGACGATCGGCTACGTGCTCTACACGTTCGGCCAGGTCTTTTTGTTCTGCATATTTGGAAATCGCCTGATTGAAGAGGTAAGTGTGTGCTCAAGTTCGCAAGGATCTGAATCCTTCACCGTCAATGATACTGTCGATCAGTCACTGAAGCTTTCGCTCGAAATTCAAATAAAAAAATAAAAATGAACTAATAACAATTTAAAAGAAAACTGTATCTTTTTAACGCAATTACTGTTATAATAAGAGTCCCATCCTTTTTTAGAGCACCTCGGTGATGGAGGCGGCTTATTCTTGCCACTGGTACGATGGATCGGAGGAAGCTAAAACATTCGTGCAGATTGTGTGTCAGCAGTGTCAGAAAGCTATGTCAATATCGGGAGCGAAGTTCTTCACGGTGTCCTTAGATCTCTTCGCTTCGGTAAGACTGAATCCATCTCGATCTACTCCTGAATTTAAATTTGACTTCATATTCAATGATTACATCACAGTTAAAAGAATATCATTCAATCGGTTTTGTTAAACTTGTTAGAATAGGTAATTAACGATTTTCCAACAATTTCCATAGGTACTGGGAGCCGTGGTGACTTACTTCATGGTGTTGGTGCAACTGAAATGAATGTTCAGCTTCGTGCGTTCCAGATACGAATGCAATCTTTCGCGTTGCACACAGCTGTGCAAGATTATATTTTTTAACGTATTTACAAACGGGGACCAAATGGAGCATTCGTGTCGTGAAGATTCTCGGAAGGAAAATCCGTCTTTACGGATGCATAGCGAAATATTGGGGATCGAGAAATCGAAAATCAGAACCTGGTGGAAATGTCGTGCATTTTTTGTTTTCTAGCAGTTTTATTACTTCGGTCTAGTATAACCGAAAAGAGAAACTAATACTTAAAATGCGAATCAAGATGTAACGTTTTCCATGTAGTTACTGCGCAAAATTCTGAATTTACTGAAGAAGAACAGGACAAATGGACTATTCAACTGACTCGTGAGCCTAAAAAAGCCTGTCTGTTAATACTAGACAATAATTGGGCAGGTGTCTATTTTTATTAGGAAAACTAGTAGGGGCACACAGGGCTTGCCACGCGGTGAGGTTCAGGTTCAGTCAATATTAGTATCCGTCCCTCTATCGTGTCGCGGGGACGTTATGACCATAATCAAAGGTTCAGTGTGACTCC
Organism: Solenopsis fugax; assembly: GCA_003595255.1. Lineage (NCBI taxonomy): Eukaryota > Metazoa > Arthropoda > Insecta > Hymenoptera > Formicidae > Solenopsis > Solenopsis fugax. Next base: position 17,292 of record QKQZ01040706.1, read on the forward strand.
CCAAGGATTCAAAGTACGGAACAACGGTAGTCGTTCCGATGGCCGATTGTGATGTAATCAGAAGCATAAAAATATAACGAACGAAAAACGTCCGACCTCGTAAGCAGTCCCAAACAGACTTATGCCACGCGGCGAAAATAGGCGCGATAAGCAATTTACCCGTCCTTCTATCGTGTCGCGGGGATGATACGACCATAATCAAAGGTTTAATGTGACTCCTCATGGATTCAAAGCACGGAACAACGGTAGTCATTCCGGCGGCCAATTGTGATGCAATCGATCATTATACTTTAAATATTCAAGATGATTTATACAAAGTTTTATTGTGATTATTTATTTAGTTATTTTTTATAAAAATAAATATATAAATTTTATTTATTTTACAGAACTGATCTCTGCATCGCAATGAAACTACATAAATCATTTTAAGTTTTTAAAGTACTTAAATTAAAAAATTCAGATTTTCTAAAATTTACAGATTTTTTTTAAGATTTTCATTAAAGCATGTATCTACTTCTTATTGAAATAAGAAGTACACTGTACAAATGTGCACTATTAATATTGCATATTTCGGCACATTATTGGCTTGTACTATTCAATTATAAGTATGACAATAGTGTAAACTATTAAATGTCTGCACTAGTGGTTATTTCAGTAGTTCTTACTATTACATTCTAAAAGTTCACACTGATCAATAGTTTATAATTGTGCAGTGGAAACTATTTATTACTAGCGTTATAGTACTCATTACAGTAGTGTTGAATACTTATAACTATTGCCGTTGAATAGTTACTATTAGCATTCTATTACTATTGGCATTCTAACAGTTTTTTTTCCGTACGGGGATAGGCACAAAAATATTGTATAACGAGCGAAAACGTCCGATCTCATAAGCGGTCCCAAACACTTTACTTCATTAAGGTTACTGGTACCCGCCCCTTGTACGCACAGGGGCGTTACGACCATTCCACACAGGTGCTCAGAACGACAATTTTCCACACATATATATATATATATATATATCGTTCCTTTTTTTTTCTTTTTTTCGTTCCAATCTGATCAGACGCCGAACGTTCGGCGTCTGTACTTTGACCACACAGGGGGATTTGTGGTTTGAAAGACAAGGGGATGGTAGTTTTTTTTTTTTCTTTTTTTTCGATATATAAATTGTTCCGGCGGCTGATTGTGATGCAATCGACGATTACAAAAATATTAGTAACGGATGAACACGAATACGTAAGCGGTCCCAAACGAACTCCGGTCCCAAACAGACTTATGCCACGCGGCGAAAATAAACGCGATAAATAATTTACTTGTTTCGTGCGTTTCGCCTGTAGCGCGAAAACGATCATAGCGCTCCTAGCGATTAACAGTTCATTCCATTGAAGTGACATTTAATGCATTTTACATTGAATTATCAATCGATGCTCAAATCACTTCGGTTGATCGAGTGAAATAGCCTATCCGTTACATAAGAGTGGACCGAATAACACCAAAAGAGTGAAAATTCATTCTTTAAGCAGTGACTTTGTCACTCACTCTTGTTTGGAGTGAAATTTTTACTGCTAAAAGTTTAGAGTGTACTTTAGCCACTGAACTCTATCAAGTTCTTGTTCATTTCCTAGGCAGTTACAACTAATAATACTGTTATTGTTACATTAATAAATATTACAGTACAACTACAATAATATTAGGCAGTAACTAGATGGAAAACTACGTACATTTCTACCAGGAAAGCTACATATCAGAATTTAATTTGAGCGATAAAAATGATAGAAATTATTTTTACTTCAGAGATATCGCGCGCGATAAGCGATAAAGATAAATATATCCTTTCTTTTTTTTTTATTATTATTCCAGATTAACGAGCGGTGAGAGAAACGAGCACTTTCCTTTGTTAAAATGTAAATTTTAGTACGTAGCTCTCTGTATAATTTTTCTCTCCACATTTTTTATAGTGACAGCAAGGGTTAACGGCAATGTAAGCACTCGTCGCGATTAATTTTCATGCACATTAATTATAAGTCGTAATGCTTAACGGGGGAAGATATACGCTAATGTCGTTCGAAGTAAAGTCATACTGCGGCAGCTTGTATCAATTGTATCGATCAATAATGAAACGTACATTAACGAACAGACATGGGAGAACTTATAATGTTTTCTGGGAAGTTACATATACATTGAAAAAAAATTGGTAATAATAATCAAGTCTAGATGATAGTTATTAAACTTGGCGAAATAATTTCAATTAAATATTCAGTTAATATAACCAAATATTTAGTAATATTTAGTGACAGTTTGTTAACCGTTTAGTAACCTATTGATTACTATTATTATGTTTGTTTATTATTAATATAAGTACTAAGTATTACTAAATATTTGTTATATTAATCAAACATTTAATTGAAATTATTTCACCACAGCTTAATTATTATTACCAAAATCTTTTTCTCAGTGTATACGTATTTTTTATGTCAGATATGTTGCTTGATTACAGTAATCTTATTTAAAGTTGCTTGGCAATTATTCGCTATTATTATGTTCTCGAGCAGCTTGTATTTTAAAAGCTACGTGTAGAACGGAGGGATTAAATATGCGCGTGTACATTGACGAAGTATCCGAATAATGTGTAAATATAAGATATTAATCGTGTAAAGAGGTGATTACAATTTTTAGTGGAACAGTAACGCTGAATCGTAATGTTAAATTCTGCTAGTAGCTTTGTCGTTGTATGCAACAAGCAACAGTTTACAGCGTTACCACGAATGCACGTCAATTTTTTGATTAATTATGTTTCTTGTGTTCTATTAAGAATTAGATTGTGTGAAGATTCTCCCATTTAGATGCCATTTTAATTTTTATTTCACGGATCTTGCATTCTTTAATCTGATCTCTTTATCTCTCTTCTTTCACTAATTAATGACAAAATTACGGTCTCACGCTTTTCAGCGTAGAAAATGCGTTTTGACACATAATACAATTTATTAATCTCCCTTTATTATCACTTAACCCTGTAGTAGGGACAAAGAGCCTTGCTATTTATCTACTGGAGAATTAAAATTCGTTACCTGACGATTAGCGGATTAACTGGATTGTGAAAAATTTTGTCGTCGCGTTGAAAAGTGTTAACGCCTTGCTTCTCGATGGAGAAGCAGTGACGCATTTGATGTGGTACGTCAATTATTATATGATACAATTATCGAACGGTACTGGGATCTAATAAATATAGAGAGTAAGATATATGTATATACATATACATATATATATTTTCATTATACGTAACCACGTGAGCGTGGACGGACGTGTACCTAATGTACCTCGTTTTTTATATTTCGTAACATATCTCTCGGTGTCTTTAGTAAGATAATATTTTGTCACCTAAAAGGTGTCCAAGAGCAGATTTGCACCGTCATTTTGATCGTTATAATATAAATATGTATCGTTCATCGAAGCGGATATCGTTTTGTGAAATGATGCGAGATATTTTTAATTCTTTCGTCGAGAAAGCGAGAAGTATCGCTTGGGAGAAGGTGTCGACTGTTGTGAGGCGGAAATGAACGTTTATTAAACGGATACGAGAGAGTGTCTGGCGATATCCGAGCTCGATCTACTTTAATATTAACGTATAATTAACGTATGTGTACATTACTATGATCAAGTATTAATCGATGAGGTCACAGTATTATCAAATAGTTTTTCTCTATATGTAAAGCTGTACTATATTTATTTAATAAAAATCTTGATATAAACGTTCATATAAATTCCAGCGTGTCGGATGAGAATCCGAATTTTCTTATTGCCTTCGACTTCTTTGCCGAAAGTTTGAGAAATTACGGCGTTCTTGCAACATAATTTCAGTCCAAAAAAAAAATCATCTTTCATGTTGGAACTACTGCAAGAGTTTACGTCGCAGTACGACGAGTGCCGTTACAAAACAGCACCGTAGAAAATAAGTTATAGAAGACGCGTTATAGTAGCTGCTAATAAAGATTGTCTCGCCTCACGAAATCCAATAAATTAGCGCAGACCGTGCGAGTTTCTCCTTATTTAATTCGATTGTTAGTTTTGGAGAACACGATTCTTCCGACATGTAGAAAGTAACGATTTTCGTAAAAATACGATTTACGAGTGAATACGTGATTGCGCGAGTACGTGGAAAATTAGCACGAAGGTATATAAGATTATGGGGATGAAGAAGGATCATGCCCTGCCGCTCTCGCTCATTCGAGGAAACTCTTCGAAAGTCGTGGACAAAGGACGGACTTTCTTTTCTCATTGCATTCTTCATTATATTCTCTTTCCTTCCTAATAAAAATTTAATATAAAGTATCAAGATAAATATCTCTGCCATACGAAAGAAATCGAGATGCGCGCGACTGCGTGCCTCTCCTTGTTTTTCAGCGTTAATAATAAAATATTGACGTAAAGCGCAGATACATAGTATATATAGGAAGCTTCAAAACTTTACAAGCTTGTAGTATTTATTGAAATGGTCAACGAACTGTTTATAATTAATAACAATGTTCCGATAATGTAAAATGCTTATTCGTAATTCGTTCGCAAAAAATGTTCGATAATTGCACGAAATTATTTTATTATTTTACTTTCTTAAATACATTTTTAGATAATCCATAATTCATGTCGGAATCTATAAGGTAAAGGTCCATTTAAAATGTTATGTTGTGTAACACAGAAAACATTTACAAAATCAGAAAGAACGCACTAAAACACAAGGTATAAAATTATAAATAAAATTCTACTCTGAAATATGACGCAAAATGTAGATTATTTAAAATGGGCTTTAAAAGATGCGTGTTCCATTTCAATACATATTTAATATTTTTACGTCGAATTTCGTACTTTTTTAAAAATTCCCGATGCATTTGGAATAGCCACTCGACAAGCAATATTTGTACATCAATATTTATAATATTTACGTATTAAAACTCTTTGAACAAGTTATATATAATTTGCATCTCTCTCAGAATTTAAAATAAAATTATACATGTATAATTTAATGTACGTGTAATGCAAGAAACATTATTTTAAGAAACAGAATATAATAATATATAAAATATAAATTATAATGAGTAGGGGAGAGTGGGGTAAATCGGACCTAGTTGCAGGTTTTGCTCTCTATAAGACACAAATAAAGTCCGATCATAAAACTGAAGGTGTCGTTGGAAAGATAATTTAATTCCCTTCATTTTTGCTTAAGACCATTTTGACGTATCTCTCATCTGTGTTGAACTATAAAGGAAAATGTAAAAACATTTTTTCCGATCCGATTTGGAACCAGTAGTTCCAAATCGAACCACCCCCTGGTACAAATCGGACATTCTTATTCTTATGAATTTTTAGATAGAATTTGTTAATGTATTTTTGTTAGAATTGAGTAAAAACGAGTAATTTGGCGGTTAAGTGAAAATTTTATTCAGAAAAGAAATTACTGACAGTTTATATTATTAGAATTGAAATAAAAAAAACTCAATTAATCTGATGACTCATGATATTTTACTGATTTAATGTTCCTTGGACCAAATCTGGTCGGCTTAATGATTTTCCATTTTTTTAATCGAGAACAGCAAACTGAAGCATTTGTATTTCTATTGTGTCTGTTTTTCGTTTATAAATGCGGCTCATTTTTCACTAAAAAGTTAAAAAAAACAAACATAAATCGTGAAAAAGTTTCCTCCTATTACACGAGTATATGTAGGTCCGATTTGGACACGAGTACTTTTAAACTTTGGAACAAATTTTACAATAAACTACAAAAGTGATCACAAAACTCTTGATATTTTTTAATTCTACATTCTTTAATCATCTTAAATCAATTATCTTTCAAATTTTTAACACCTTTTAAATAATAATTTACAAGGATTTTCTTTTCTTAAAAAATTTTCGCACGATGACTGAAAATACATATTCGCGTCTATTCTGTGAATGTTATGACAGAGAACTGTCAAACTGCTGTCACATTCGGTGTCTTATAAGGACTTTACATTATAAATGGCACGCAAATCTGCTTAACTATATTCATTTAAATTAAAAAGGTCCGATTTGGAACACGGTCCGATTTACCCCACTCTCCCCTACATATAAAAGACACAGTATGGCAAATAAAATCCCTTCTTCAGATTTGAATTAAAGATTGTCTAAAATGGGTTTTGCGTTATACTACGATAGAATAATCTTTTGCTCGCATACTGCAACACACGCATACGAGAATGAATGGATAATTTATATTACCAAAGCAGAAAATCGCCATTCAGTCTGGAAGAATAGATTTGCGGATTAAGCACATTTCGCGACTGCTGTCTCTGATTAAGCATTTCTTATTCAGCTCTAGTGAGATCCGCACACCTATGAGATCTGCCACCATCTCGAAACACCCTGTACACCCTGTAGACCCTCGACAAGGCGAGGCAACGTTTATTAAGAGCTCATAAAAGTAAGCATTTAACGAGCCGAGTGGGAAATTGGCGCGGCGGGTTCGCACGCAGGCGCAAATCGCGAGCATCTCCGTGCGTTTCTAGGGGTAGTTTCGATCGTCCGGGGGATGAACTATGCCGTGCTGCCGCCCGAGACGCCTCTACCTCGTGCGTTGCTCCCGTGCGATGCTGCCTGAAACGAGAACTCTCGCGCCGCCGTCGTCGTCGTTTCGTGACAGTGACACGCCTGCGGTGCGCGTGGTGCCGGTCCGTCGCGATTGCGTAATCGTCAATCGAGTGTCAGCCCTCGGCGACCGGGCGAGGGATCCCCGCGGTCCAAAGGGGATTCTGTGAGGTTCGCGCGTCGTCGCCGGAGAGGATGCGCCGATCGTGGTCGAGGCGAGATCATCAGCCGCTGATACCGTCGACGGCGAAATCGGACGGTTCCGAGATCGAGCCTGCGAAGCTACGTTGACGAATCACGGTGACGATCTCCTTCATCATCCCCGCACTGCGAAGCAGTTCCCGTTTCTCCTCGGGAAGAGCAATACACGTAAAGCAATATACTGGCGCATGGATGACACGCTACGACACGCCACGACCGCCGCAGTCGTCCCCTTATATCGCTCGATTGTAAATATCAAAGAGATACGATAATAATAATACGACGACGACAACGGTGCTGTTGTACGAGACGCATGCGTTCTTCGTATCCGTGTGCAGCTAATGGATCGGATCTAGACGAGCTGGGCGTGCGCAATCGGAAGAAATTCCGAGGATCGAGGATCGAGGATCGAGGATCGAAAGAGATCGGCCGATCGCGATCGTGCAAATCGGTTGTCAATCAACGAAGTACAATCTAGAATAATTAACAATCAAAATCGACTTGCAAGCCACGAGGCGAGAGATTCAGATCTCTATGCTATTGATATATCAAAACGATCCCTACGTTTATCCGAATTTATGCGAATTGAAGTCGCGTTAGTGATGAATCTTCCCTCGCGTGAAAAGCAACGGAAATGCAACTCCGATTGCAATCCCCTACGGTACTTTAAGAACATGTCGATCGGCGTGATCGGTCGTTCGATATCGGCAGGAACATCGATACACGTGTAGTACGTGAGGTACAGCGAGTTACGTAATACGCCTATCTATAAAGTAATAGGCTACAATAGACTCCCCCGGGAGGATACGAGGGAGATGAAATCGAGCCCGAGATTGTTGTTTGATTAGTGGAGCGAAGAAACACCCGATGGACAATGAATCACAGCTCTTTTATTCGTAGTCTAGTCAACGAGACAGCAGCAGCGATTTTTAGATTGTAAAAGAATAAAGGAGAGATCATTTTTATCGAAGGGAATAATTCACACATTTAACGATATACCCGAAGCAGATAAAGAAAGGAGAAAGATAAGAGATACGAGTGAGATAAAAGAGAGGAACCAAAGTACAATCGACAGAAATGAATTCGTCTTAATCATTACGAGGCTCAAACAATGAAATCGCGTCGGAATTAACGAGAGCTGGCGCGGCGCAAGTTGTGAGGAACATTTTGCGAATCACCGATAACCATAGGTACAAAAACTGCGAGCGGCTGGAGGAGGCGAAGCCTCCCGCCGCAAAAGCATTATCGTAAGTACTGCAAGTCTTAAAGATATTTTATCATCCACCTCTATTATTTCTATCACATTTTCTCTTGTATTTATGATGTATGTAGTATGATTTATATATTATTATAATAATTATAAGTTAATTGTATATTTTATAATTTATGTCATACAATATTCTGTCCTGATATGTCGAATTATATTTTGTGTACATTTATTTTCCTATCTTGTTCGTTCCGTCTTTGTAAAGTTACTTTTAATTATCGATAAATTATGTTTCAAATTTGTTAGAAATCTAAATATCACGAACATCATTAAAGTAGTTGCATGATATAGTCTTTTAAACGTTCAACATCCATCCCTCGCAAACAAAAGCATCGATTACTTAATTATATACGTGTATGAACATGAGCTAAAATTAATTAAAAACTTGGAGATAAAAGCCAACACCTACGCATAATTAAAGTCTTCACTCTATAATACTGTGGTAAGATAACAATAATGGCCAGACACCTTTCAAACTATAATGTGGTAATTTGTATACACTTAATCCGATTAGTACGTCAACGTAATTCCCATTTTTTCAATCCTCTGATTTAGTACATTAAGGATTAAAGAAAATTCGAAGAGCTATTTTATATAATTTCATATTTTATATAATTAAGAAAAACTTTGAAGAAAACCAATTGAAGTAATTAATAAAATCGGTGGCTCCAAAATAATTTTACGATAGCGTGATTACATTGAGTTACAGAGATTTAAAATATATTCCGTTCACAATAAAATATATTCGTTTACAATATAATATACTAATATATTGAATATATTTTATTAAATATAATATATAATTTATAACAGGAAAATTACACATTTATATAAAATTCTTCAGTTATAAATTATACAGAAACATTCATTTAATTATATAATTATATGTGCGTACAATTTAAAAAGTACATATATTTTTTTAATGTCACTTTTATGTATATATAAATCATACATATACATATACATACATATGGTCGTTGATCTCTGGTTAGAAGAGACAGTACTCCGGAGTTTCTCGTCAGTCGATCGGCGAACTTCGACCGCGAAGGTCGTCGAAACGCGGCGCTAAAGCGCAACACGAATAAATATTCGCTATTCGCCGCGAGTGCAATGCTTTGATTACAATTAAATTTGATGGATCGCACGAAGGACAATGAGTTCCCATCGAGCTCGATCTTACATACGAATAAACAGCTTTTGGGTAAAGGAGATTCGCTTGTCAATATACGTGATGTCCCGATAAGTTCACCGTACAGAATGCATGTGAGATATTTTTATTTTTATTCTAAAAAAAGAGTCGTTACCAAAGATCGATGACCATATCATTTTACAATTTTATTGATTTCTCTTGTCTTATATGCAAAAATAGATTTTTTTCCCTCACGATTTGAACATGTGACTGGCCTTTATTGAGGCACTTTGTAGTGCAATGTCTTATTATAAGGACATTAAATCTCCTTAATTGATTCAATTATTTAATAATGAATCGGAAATTGATTTCCGTTGTAAAGCGCATCCGTCGGTGCTTTTATTTATATGGCAGCGTGGATTGGTGCATCGTGCTCCAGAAAGCGAGATAAAATCTCGTATAAGCATCCATAATTGCACGTCGATTTATTATGCGAAAGCAATATCACGAGTACGGCTTTTAACCAATTTGTATACCAATCGAATCACACACGTTTCATCTACAGATGTTTTATCTCGAATTTCATAAATCGCAAAGTTTCTCTGATCACTCGGTGCACGCATTTTCGCATGCGATATACGTCCCCGATTGACAATTTATTTATTATTTGTTTTAAGGAAATGGCACGTTTATTAAATTAAATTCTTTCAGTCACAAGTACCGCAAATGTTGTCTCATTCCTGCATGCGTGATAGTAAAGTGACTTTATGATTCAAAATACTTGCAAAGACAAATGAATCCGCACACGAATGGTACATGGTACCATTATGATTCATGGATGACTTGGCCCGCCGCTTAAAAATATTCTCTCGCCTCATGAATAATATATTTTTACACTGAAAGACTAGGGTAACTTGCGGCAAAGTCGGCGAAACAAATGTGAAGAACATCTTTTCCTCGAACTTCTTTACTGGAATGGGCTTTCGCATTTCGCGCGAGACGATCTTCCAACTTGACTATAACGTGTAAAGCCTCCTCCGAAATGGATCCACATTTGAATACCGTTAATTAATTCATTTATTCCATCGGACTCGACTCCGCGGACTTGTCACGTTTAAAAATTACGTTCGCGGAAAGCGCGGAAAGCGCGGAAAGCACGATAATTTTCTAATACTCTCTTTTTCCACGCGCGTATATATTAATTAGACTGGAATATTTATCAATGTTAATCGCGTTTGCCACGTGGACCGATTCTTCGCGAGAGTTGTGCTCGCTTTGTTTCACATTTATAATGTATTCCAGCGGAGCAAGCTTCCGGGTTTAACCCACACTGATGAGAGGCTTGATTATAACGAGGGCTGTTTCGTGTAAAATACAGTTCTTGTGCTTTGAATAACTTTGGTTAATCATACGGTATTGTATATTCCCCCGACGTTTCATCAAAATTGTTTAATTTGCAGAAACTTATCGTACACAACGTAGCAGGAGTGTTCGGAACGAGATCTCTCCCATTGAGATATTTCTAGGAACCGATAGTTAGTCCCGTAGTTAATGGAATAAAATCGCTCGCGGTGCATGAGCAACAAGTTCTCTCAACGTCGTGTCGCGTGTTAAATATTATTTACGTGCTGCACAATTTTCTGTCGCCTTTGTCGCAGAGCTGGACCTCGATTATTTGGAGAGAAGAGGCGAAAATACAATAACTTACGAAGGCGCCGAGGAAGGCTCGAAGGAGGAGGACAGCCCCGCGGACACCCTAGATTGCGTTAAGATCATCTTCCTGGGCGCGCCCGGCGTGGGAAAAACGAGCATAATCCGAGTAAGATTTTAACAGATACCATCGCATCTCTCAACTAGACGTCACTTTTATATACTCTGCGTGTAATTGCTCTTCGCCCTGCGAATCTCCCCTCTGATCTCTCGAATATTAACCCTTAAACACGTAAGTGGGTCAGAGAGACCCCATATGAAACTTCGAACGCTTA
>QKQZ01040707.1:0-11032 GCA_003595255.1 Solenopsis fugax
GAATACGAGGGAAATAAAAAGCAAATCACAAAAATAAATAAAAACAGAATTAATATATTTTTTTAATAAAATAAAACGTATGCTTCTTGATAATTGCTAGTATTCAAAATTCTTTACAAAATTATTAACATAAATATTAACTTAAATTAGTCTTTAAACTAGTTGTTAGAATTACATTTGTTCTTAGAACAATTTGTTTAATAATTAATAATTTATTAAACCTCAAGTGATGTAATATTCCAAATATAAACATAAAAATTAGCTCAATATTAATTCCAGCTCTTATACAAGGTATCTTACTTTTATAATATTGTAAAATTAGTATGTTATTTACATAGCAAAAAAGCAATTTTTCAGAAAAAAAAACCGAAATTTTTCTGGTTTTTTTCCAGCAATTTGAAAAAAGCGGTTTTTGTAAAACTATAATTAAGATTGTAATACGCAAGAATATAATTTCCAGTGAGAAAAAAACGACTTCACATCACGTTGCGGTACGTTACCTTTAAGAGATCTTTTTTTAATGATAAAATGTCACGGCCGCAGAGCGGAGTGGCGAGTTACATTGCCGCAGCTGTGCTTTCAGACTTGAAACTTGTGATAGTTTAATGAGCGACGTCGGTTGAGTTTTGAACGATCGCGCGTGCTATAGCCCCCCTGAGTTGCGGCGGCTAACAGACAGCTCGAGAGATCGAAAGTGAACTCGTCTTCGTTGTCGTCGTCGTCATTGTCGTCGCAGGCAGAATCGCGCGCGCGGGTTCAACAACCCTGGAACGCACACTATCCGGAAACTATATTCCACGAGAAGGGGGGCGACCGATGGTGGAAACGATAGAGAATTTACGAACACGTAGCCTTTGAGACCCGCGCGATTGACTCGCCTTCGGGCCCCGCTAAGCTTCCCTCCGAGCGAGGAAACCGCGACATTGCCGCAACATTATCACTACATTACGATATCGACGTTTTTTTCATGTCGCACGCAAAGAGGGGCCGCCCAGCCGCGGCATTATCGTGGAAATCGGTGGTAGACCGTTGCAGCGAAAACGAAATGCGACAAGGATGCATTATCCTCTTCGGCGTTCAGTTTTCTCTTCTTTGCGAGGATAACATCGCATATTCGTCGTTTCTCTTCGAGACGCCGAGACACGTTGAAATTTTTCACGGGGCGCGTCGTAACTCAAAGATGTGTGTGTGTGTGTGTGTGTGTGTGTGTGTGTGTGTGCTCAAAGATTCGCGAATATCGCGGGTCAGAGACGAAGCCCGATATTTGCAGCGGGAGATAGTGACGTGGCGCGGAAGAAGAGCTGCCGTGTGGAGGAGTCATAAAACTTTGAACGAAAAGCGACTCTTCTTTCTCTTCCCCTATGACTTCTTAATCATGCTCGCGATTTATTTATACGTACGACCGCAACGCGATACGGACGTATACCGCGAGGTACATCAAAGAAACTCGCTTCGCTCGCTTCGTGCTTGCGAGCTATATTCTACGCCAGCGTAAATACGCTCTTGTCGATCGACCGAGCGCGGAGGGTTGATCTTTCCTCCTCGATCGAATCGACTCTCGCGAACCGGGAATTCGCGATGAATATAATAGTCGGATTACGCGGATCGGGAACGTCGCAATAATTTAATGGATCATCTTTGCGAAACTTCTATAAGCCGAAATAAATCAGGGACAAATAAAATTTCCTTTAAAGAGATTGTATTTCCTCGAGACAAGATGCAGGATCTTTCCAAGTAATAATGTGCGAGGAATCATTCACGCACTTTCTCTCTCTCTCCTCTCCTCTCCCCTCCCTTCGCTCGTCCTTTGCGATTAATCGGGAACATTTTCGGTACACGCGGGGCGCAAAAATGTTGTCTGCGAAAAGGCATCCTCGGGCGTGCAGACGAACAGAGAGGAGAGAGAAAAGATTCTCTTTAAACATCCCCTTCGGGTTCACAGGTGCAGGGTGAGGCAAAGCGGCGCGAGGGGTGACGGTGTGAAAGCCGCTGTCGTAAAACCGCACACTTAATTTGCCTTGCAAAATTCAGTCCCTCTTTTTCCTCCCGATCGTCTATCTCTCCTGGCTCTTTTCATCCCCCCCTCCCCCTCCCGGTTCTCTCCCCCTGTCGTTTCCAACCACCGTTGCGACGACGACGACAACGACGATGCTTTCAGGTTGGGAAAGTGAGCGAGCGAACGAACGAACGAATGAACGAACCACCGCCTGCTTTCCTTCCGTAGCGGCTTCTCGGCGGGAAGAAGAACGACGAGCGGGAAAAGCGAAAAGACCCAGGGAGAGGAGAGCGCGGGACGTATAGTGGAAGAAAAGTGTACTTAAAATATTAACGCCGGAGGCGCTCAGTGCGGCGAGGCAGGGCACGGTGGGTTCTTTGTTCGAGCGGCGATGGAGGGCCGCAGGGTGTAGTATGAAAGAGGGTTGCGCAAACAGCCGCCAGCGGTGACGTTCGTTCGCTCGCTCGCTAGCTCGTTCATTCGTTCATACGTTCGAGACATCGTAGTGGTACGTACGTATCTGCACCCCCATGCACGGAGGCCGTCAACCTCCTTGTCGCACAAAATAATATATGAAATATGCGCCGCGTCGTCGGGCACTCCACCGAAACTTTCCTCCGCCGAAGGCGGAGACGTTAATGAAAAACTTTGAATTTTCCATGAAGGATTTAGCTAAAGTCCTCGATCCACGCCGCACTCAGCGGCTTCCATCGATTTTTTCTTTTTTATTTTTATTTTTTTTTTCTTTCGAGCGAAGGAGAAGACGCTGAAGAAGAGTCTCGGGATATCGATACGTAGAGTAGATTATTCTTTACGGAACTCTAAAAGAAGGGAAAAAGAACGCGCGTTATTTGGTGGAAGATAAATAAGCAGGGGTATGTAAGAAGTAGGGATTCCCTCTCTCTCTCTCTCTAATAAACGTTGCGTGCCGCGGAACCATCGCGCATCCATAGACTTTCACACACGAAGAAACGGACACTCAGGCTGCACGAAATATTTGAGTTACTCGGCAAACACGTAAATGTAAACGCGACGTTTACATTACCGTTTACTTTACTTCCCGTCTTCTCCACCGCGGTCACCCATCATCACCACTACTACCATCCCTACCGCGGAGTCTCGAGCCCTCGGGCGTCTACAGTCTACGAATGGTAGAAGCAGCGAGTGTGCCTGAGTGTGCCGCTCGAGACGGAGGACGAAGGTGCCGGTATACATCGCGAGAGATGCGGCAGTAGGAAGAAAGGCGATGGTGGAAGCAGAGATGTTGACGACGTGGAGGAAGTGGAGAATCTCTGTCTCTCTCTATCTCTTTCTCTCCTCCCCCCTCTCTCTCTCTCTCTCTCTCTCTCGCGAGTCGACTAACCGTCGAGCAAATATTGACAGAGCGGGATATTGCTCCCAATGCTTGTTTGTTTATTTCAATGCCCGTGACCGACGGGAGCTCCGCGGGAGGTTCGTTTACTCGGGGTAGCGCGACGCGGGGAGACACGGCGACACACGCAGTGCACACACGCGACTATTTATATCGACTCCAATATGTATATCCAGCTTCGCGCATTTCCTCGAGCCTCGAGGATGCCGAACGTCGCGCTCGAGCGCAGAGTTCTTTCTTCAACGAGTAAAATATGTTTCTCGGGATGGATCACTTTTGGTTAGACAGCATATTATTAACCTTTATGATACCATGCTCAAAATGGTGCTTCATCCCTACCATCTTAGATATCTCAAATCTGTTCATTTTTTCATGTATTTAAAATTGTTCAAAAAATCTTAAAAAAATTCACGAACGTACTTTTAGCTTTCTAGAACAAATTTAAACCTTACTTTAGAAAATAATAAAATGTATATTAATAATAATATTTAATAATCCATCGAACTTGCGAAAAACGTGTACAAACAAAAATCGATCGGACACGAAATATCCAGAATAGTAGGGAAAGGGTTAACAAGCAGCATTAATATCATCATACAAATAACATTAGATGATAGATGAAAAGAATCGACAATTAAAAATCAGTTAATGTAACATTTAAATTTTATTTTATCTTATGGTTCTACTTGACGCTCTAATTTTCATAGATTTTTTTTCTACTCTCCCTTTTCTTTCGCATTTAAAGTAAAACGTATAGGTATATGTATGAAGAGTAGAGTTGGAGCAAAGCACAGCTTTGCTATCTCAAGATTCCGGATTCGAGCTCTGTTGGCGGAGAATATCATTCACGTTTGACGATATCGGTCACAGCAAAAAGTCGATCGGCGTTGGGCTGGTCGACAGCGGTCGCAACACCGAAATGAACACGTTACGTTACAGCGACGCGCGACTCGATGCGAGATACATCGAATCTATCCGCCCACGCCAAGCGCATGTACAGGGTGCGCAGCACGAGTGTCGATACGCGCCGCATTCATCCGCGGCTATTCGCAACGATCATGTTGTTCCCCCTCCCCCCACGTGTCGCGCGTGTCTCGCGCGCGCGCTAGTTAGCCTGTCCGCGGACGCGCGTGTTTCTCGGCATGTTGCGCGAGCCACGCGCGTACACCTTGTAAACATACGACCGACGCCTGTCCGACAGAAACAATTAAGCTTAACTAATAATCGTGTAAAATCATCCGCCACTTGCATCGTTTGCTGAAGTGACCACGATGAGATCGAGATCGAGCACAGCGTGCTAAAACAATTTTACTCTTACGCCGACGTTTTATATACAATTTTAAAATTTCTTTTAGCGTTAGACCGGTTAGTCGTACGCATCGTCGCACACATTACGTATACGTATAAGTATAGATTTTTTTTTTTTATATATATGTACCGAAGCGATACATATATAGACCGTTAGCGTGTTTCAACGGCTAGATAATAGCTCGTCGCGAAAAGGTACGCTCGAGCGCGCGTTTGAGTACCACTGGTGAACACTTGATTACGTCAGTTAGGCGGTCGCGGCTCAATTCTGGCTATGAGGTAGCCAACCCCTTTCCAAAGCTATCCGCGCGCCGCCTCCCTCGTTGCTCGTAGTGCGGCGGCAAAGCCAATGTGCGCCATATCCTCCTCGCATCCCCTCGCATCCCCCTTCGGTCTCGTCCCGAACCCCCCNCTTCCGCTTCCGACAGACACGTACAAGCGTACAAGCGTGTTACCTACCACTATCATGGACTGCCGCATACGCGAAAGGGGGATACAACCACCGCCCCTCTTTCGGCCTACGTTGACGAGCTAGCGCGCGTATAGCTCGAAGCCAACGGATTGCGACGTGGGTCCGAGGTACTAAACGTAATTAAACGGATAGTTTCCGCATTAGCCACGATTGGATAATCATTCATCGATTATCTCGGCTACACAGAGGGTGACACACAATACGCCGCCGCCACTGCTGCTACCACTCGTGTTCCATCGACGCATCTCTCCGCGCGCGAGGCGCGCGTTTGCATCCCGAAACCAAACCATGAATCTCGCGGAAGATAGACAGATTTACGATGGAAAGATTACCGTCAAATATTTGCCTTTCGAATCCCGCTCTTTTTTTTCTCTCTCTCTATCTCTCCCTCTCTCTTTCTCTGCTAGTCGATTTGTCAAGGATATAATTTTCGTGATAAAATGGGAGGGCAGGAAGGGAAAGGGGAAGATGCCAAGGTGGGTCTTGCGTGTGTCGAGACAACTCGTGCGTGCGAAAAACAATCTTCCGCTCGGTTGGCAACCGGACACCTCCGAGAAAAGATCGGCGCACGTATTATGTAAAAAGCCAGTCAGTCGACCGGCCCGGCCAGTCGTGTCATGAATTATGTAACGCCGTCTAATTAATTCAAGATTTTGACTTCTCACGGCTTCCACGAAGCCGGGAGATGTAGGCGCTCGCGATAACAGCGCTTTGCTCCTCGTACTCGAATCCGACGCACGCGATGCCTCTCTGCCCCCCTCCCCTCTCTGTCTCTGATCTTTGGATTTCAAGAAAGTTTGAGAAAAAAATACCAATGTACTTTTAAACTGTGTCTTACTGACGGGTTTTCAAGAATTCTGCGCTATTTACGATAACATCGAAAAATTCACTTTGAGTTCTTAGATTTAGTTACTAAAAAATATATCTGCCTTAAATTTTAATTTTTATTGCGATACAAAAATTATATATTGCTGAAAATAAGCAGCGCGTTCCTTAATTGCTGTTTCGATGATTTATCGCTAAGTTACGAAAATTATTGTGCTCCAAGGAGTGTGTAAAGTTGCCACATCTATCGTACGGAATCGTACTTCTGTTAAAAGTTCATATTATTCACAAAAAGATAGTTTTACAAACAGTTCTGTTATAACAAAGAAAATAAACTATGAAAAATGGGGATGCTAACTTCGAACCCAACATTAGCACCGAATAGTTTTAAATAGTCAATTTAATGTCTTTTAAAGAGTACTAGAGTTTCTAATATAAAAAAAATTAAGTTTACGTCTTTTTGTAAAATCCCGTCCGACTAATCGTTCAGGAGTTAAAGTTAGAAAATTAAAGAAAAGAAAATTTTAGTTCTGAATAGCATATACAACTCTTTACGGAGTTCTCTTTCAGAGTTTTGGATAGCCTCCGCGGAGTTCCATCAAAAATCTTAGAGAGAAAAATGCGTTAAACTGATAGTTCTGAAGTTTCGATTATTTTTTGATACCAGTTTTGAGAATTCAACTCCGATATTTTTTAATTTTTCGGGCAAGTTTATTTCTGAAATGTATCGAGAACTCTAGAACTCGTCGAAAGTAATCATATATGCTAACCAGTACTATTCGGAGTGATATACTTTTAAAAAATTTTTTTTTTCTTAATCAAAAAGATTTTTTTTTCTATTCGGTACTAATGTTGAGTGTGAAGTTAGCACTCCCATTTTTCAAAATTTATTTTCTTTGTTATGACAGGCAGAACTATTTGCAAAAATTATCAAAAATTCTTCCTTTTTTTTGTGACTAATCTAGAACTGCCATAGAGGTGCCAACTTCGCTCCGAGAGCGGGGGAATTGCCAGGGAATTACTGAAAAGGGACCGGAATTTGATGGTAAATTACTGTGAGTCCGATCACTAAGTAGGAGAGCGCTGCGTCATCCTCGCTATTTACACTCTTCCCTTTCTAGAAATACGACGGTAGAAATGTTTTCGCGTGAGAAAATGCTCGGGGCCACAAGCGTGGACCGACGAGGAGGAGCGGAGGAGAATGAAGTCGATTGGAAACGCCGGGGCCGAAAGATTACTTTCCTCCTCCTCCTCCTCCTCCTTTCACCTCTCGCCTCTTCTCCCGTTTTCGTCTTTTTTTTCCCTCCTCTCTTCGACTTAGAGCTCGGCGAGCACGGGCGTTCTTCCTCCTCGGGCCGATTTCACTTAATTCGAGAGGAGTGCACGAGGTTTGTGAAATGGCCAAGCGGAACCCCGAGGTAAGAAAAGGAAGGAAACGAGCGATAAGAGCGAAGACCAAAGGAGAAACCTATAAGCGAAAAACAGGAACGCCTCGAATTCGCCCTCGAACATCTATCGTGTCTTCTCCTCTCGGCGGCGCGCGGCACGGAGCGGCGTGGCGTTTTATTCCTGGCCGGGCATTTATTTTACAAACGCGAGCTCGTTATTATTAATTTCGCTATCTCGTATACACGCGATTTTACGCGAGCGATAACGATTGTAGAACCTTCGAGATCGATTGTCGCACGTGGCGAGTTCTTATCGAAGTATAGACAAGTGTGTGAGGCTAGATCGCAGCGAGAGGAATGTTTCGAGGGTGGGAGGAGAACCTGTAGAAGTAAGTTTCGGGATATATCATAACGAATTCTCTTTCGATACGGATTATCGTAGCACGCGCCAATTACCCAGAACGAGTGGTGAAATGATTTATGCGTCCCATGGTATACATCTTTGCTCCTTGTAGAATCGAGGTCGATTCACTTTACCCTCCCCTGCGCGCTTCGTATATTCGTTGAAAATACAGTGGGTGAACAGCTGACTCTCTGATCAGAGAGAATTTTCCACGGTCGAAAGTAATGTCACGGAAAGTAACGATCGTCGCGGATACACATATAATTAATAGCGCATGTTGTCACGTTATTACCTGATTAGAAGCGCGTTATTAATTCGTAATTAATATTCCGCGATGATGAATGACGTGTGAGAGTGAGAGAGAGAGAGAGAGAGAGAGACCGGTGCAAAAGTATCCAATCCAAGACTATACGCGAATACTCGATCGCACGTTAAAATAACGTTAAACGCGAATTAAAACAATTTTACTCGAAAGGCCGGGAACATCGGACTGAGAGGCATTACGGATAATTACTGTCGGCATAGTATGAAAATCGCCTTCGGAACTAAATTGATATTTATTAAACGGCATTACGGGACGAGAGAGAGAGAGAGAGAGAGAGAATAAGAACGGGAGAGCGATGGTCGCACTCGATCGATTACAGTCGTAATGAACGTACACAGCGGCACATAAATGTTTCGAAAGATCCGACGGGCCGAGCACACGTATGCGGCTGTATATGGCGTATTTGTGGACGGGCTCGTCCGGAAACCGTTGTTATCCCAGTTCTAATTCGACTCCCAGTTAAATTATTACCGGGCGACCGGCATTTCGTGGCCTGCCAGCCGTGCTCGGCTTTTATACGGCCCGCCCGACAATCACAACGCGACGAGACCGCCCGCTGCTACCTTTGTTATCATTTTACAATACACGGGTGTCGCAGAAATACGCTTAATCGCGACGATCGCTTCACGATGTAACGCCGAAATTACGGACAACGTCGCGAGCGAATTCGTCGATCGGCGAGGTTGTCCGTAATTGCATAAAACACAATAAGATTCACATTTTTATATTTTCAACAAAATACCTTATCGAGAGACAAATGCATTTACCATATTCGTCAATAAAATGTGCATACGATAAAAAGTCGACAAACGATTGTAAGGGTTTTTGTTTTCCGTCTTCTCCCGTCGTTTTCTATTTCGGCTAATTATCCGCGTCCTCGTTTAACGTGCCTGGTATCGGTAATTGCGAGTTTCGCGCGTCATCGAGTTTAATTCGCGCAACTGTGGTCTACGGAACGGTGCAGGAGCGGTGAGGAAGAAATTGATAAAAAGAGAGAACGTACAAAGACGCGAGCGTTTTACGTAGGCCACGATAAACGACGAACGATCATTAATAATACGCGGTCTCGCATCTCCATTTTACGGCCCTGACAGTGGACAACTGTGCAACAATAATGTTGGCCGTCCACCCCCGCTTGCGCTTGCCGAGGCGAGGACGAGGGCACGCACACGGGCCATCTACCCGCTCGCCGCGGTCAAGTAATGAAATTTGACTGGAAATTAACCACCGTGGTGTACACACGCGCACGCATTCCCGCCGGACCCGAGAGCACGTACACGCACGAACAAAATATTGCGTGAAGAGAGACCAGCGAGAGAGAGAGAGAGAGAGAGAGAGAGAGAGAGAGTGTTGCGGGGCATCATCGGACAAAATAATAACCAACCGTTTCGCGATAACGATGAGTTAGCGTTGGACTTCACATACGTATATACATACATTATGGTATATCTTCTCTCTCTCTCTCTCTCTCTCTCTCTCTCTCTCTCTCTCTCGTCCGAACGAAGATTCATGAAATCTGAGAGGATTTTGAACATCAGTTATCGATGAGATTGTTTAGCAAAATAACAGTTTTGAATGATTGAATATTGAATTATGAAAAAGCTTAAATCACTTAATTAATTGATCTCGCTTACTTGTGAATCTATACTTAATCTCTCTCTCTTTTTCTCTTATTTTTTTTCCTTATAATGTTTCTGTATACTAATTTGTGAGTGTCAACATGGATCCGTGGAACAATTTCTTACGCTTTATGCGCTCTCTGCATCGAAATGCATTTGTATTAAAATAATGTTGATGTTTTTATTAAACACTCCATCTTTATTTTCCATGCATTTTGCAGCGTAGCATTTTGTTGCATTAGCTCGAGCCGGTTTAATACGTAGCCGGTGATTTTGTCTCCTGATTCCTCTTAAGCTCAAATTAACGCTATAGTACCGTGCACCGTAATACTCTCTCTGGTACAGCTGGAACGTGTATCCCGCGTGTTGGCCGCGTACGCTGTCGTTTCTGCATTATCCAGACGTTGCGCGCGACACAATTATGCGGCTCTCGCGCGCAATTCTGAACGAATTAAGCGGAATAAAAACGCACTGCCGTCGCTACGTAATTTGCGTAGTCTCTATCGCGTGTACCTTTAGATTTATACGGTGGCGCGTACAAGCGGCTCTCTGTCCCCTTTTTTCTCGCTCGCTCGCTCTTTCGCGAACAACCGAATAAAATCTCTATATTAGGCGCGTAACCCGGGAAACACGAGCAGCCGTACATGAAAAATCAGAGTCATGCTTTTTTTTAAACGGAATATTTATGGCTGTTAAAAAAGCCGCCAACGCGAGGGCGGCGGTAGATAATGTTAATCTCGCCGGATATTATAACGTCGAAACGATCCGTTTTCATCACCGCAACAGTTTTTCCAGCGATTTGTCCTTTCGTACGCCGGCCGTCGCTGTCGCGGTAAAGCGCAGAAAACGCGTAGGAAGCTGACGCCATTTTCCCCAGTCGCTACTACCCCCTTCCCGCGCTCGAAATCGACATTTCTCCCCCTTTTTTACGATCTGACCAGCGGCAGGCGCACAGGTGCACCGGCACCGTACCAATACTTTTTCTTCCCACAGGTCAAAGGGAGAAGACACTATAAGAGAAAACAGGGGAAGAGAGAGAGAGAGAGAGAGAGAGATGAAATGGAAGAGAAAGAGGCGAGAAGACGATGTGGGAGGAGGGTGGAGGGAGGAGGGAGGGAGAAGGAGAGGAAACGAAGGTCGGCAGCTATGGTTGCGTCGTCGAGATAGGGATGGGGTGCGAGCGGAGGAGAGTTGGGAGTAGGAGAAAGTACAGGCTGTTTTATTATGCAAAAGCTTTCTCGGCAGTTGGGTCGTTCCGGCTCCACGCCGTTGCACTACCCATCGAGTCGCGGAGGCAGCGGTGGCGGCGGTGGTATATAGTAGG
>QKQZ01040710.1:0-25019 GCA_003595255.1 Solenopsis fugax
TGCATGCAGAATTTATCATCAAATATTTATTTATTTTATAATAAACAAGGTTTAAAGACTCATATCAATAAATCTTGACTACATCCAATTTAAAAAAAATTTGTTTTCAACGACCTCACGCATGATCTAATAATGAATTTTCTACTAAATAGATTTCACCCCAAGAGTAATAAGTTTATAATGGTACCAACCACATGCGTTTATTAATGTAGTAGAAACCTCGCTACCTCACATTAGGAACCTATTCCATAATTGGCGACTTTACCCTATACGACAATACCGCTTCAATTCCAGGAGCACGCCCGAAATAATACGTCGCGCGGCTTCGCGGAAGGCGGAACATTTGAAAAGCAAAATTGATGAGAATCCACGAAACGCGTCGCTGTATCGTTGAATTGAATTCACTGACCTGATCCAACGAGCTCTGTGTGAGCGTGTAGTCGGTGGCCTTAAGCTCCTCCGCCAGGAGCTTGAGCATGCTGAAGCTCGTGCTGAGCGCCATGTCCTGGCTCCGCGGTAGCATGAGCCGAGCAGCCGTTGCCTGCCTCGAAGAGATCATCGCCTGTGGCAGATATTTCAGGATAACCCTCCTAAGATCCGCGCGGGAAACTGGCTGGCCGAATCTCAGGAAGGCGACGTATCCTTCGCCGAATCTGAAAGTCAAATCGGCTTTTGCAGTTTTCAAGACGCGACACACGCCGAATGACCTATGAATTAATCGCGACGATGATGATCGCAATAAAGAAATAAATGAGGAAGTTATTCCGGGGCGAAGGAGAGTGGTATTAAAAGACCATAGGAGTCGTAAGAGAAGAAAGCGATTTTATTAGCATCCTCAAATTCCTTTCATCAATTCACTTCCTCGTTGCGTACGATCGCGAGGGACGCGGATCTATATTTCAAACTCGGGCCTTAGGCAAAGGACACGGGGGATAAGCTTTTACTGCTCTTTCTATACTGTAACAAAGTGCATTCGCCATTCTTTATCATTCAGCGTACTCTCCGCGACACACACGCGCGAGAGCGGATTGCTGGATAGGCTGCTAACGTGGGCAGGACCGTATCGTAAATTCTACCCTCGATGGCGAGAGACTGCGGGAGCGAAAGAGTTGGAAGGAGGTGAAAGACGAAACTCTCTTCCGAGATCCTTTCCAAAGGCACTTTAGGACTTTAGTTAAATATTTATCGTGCGCCTTATTATTATTTCGAATGACTCATAATTATTCAAAATAAATAATATCTACAGATAAGATGATGGAATTAAAGATGCGTGAGCATAGAAAATGAACGAAAATTTGCGAGGATAAATACAATTAAAATCATAGTATGTATGTACAGAAGAAGTAACAAGATTGAAAGTAAAAAATACAACAGAAATTAAAACAATACAAAATAACATATTAATAATAAAGGAAAGAGAATAAAAACAGTACACTGAACAAAAAATTTACTAAGTTTACTAAATTTTAGTAAATATTTGTTTGTATGTTTGTCAGAAAATATTTACTTGCGATACATAAATCTTTATTCAATAAAAGAAAACCGATAGTTAAATTTAATTAGTTGTCCTTTTACCAAATGAATATATATTTACAATTAGTAAATATTTTCTTGCAAATATATAATACAAACAAATATTTAATAAAATTTAGTAATTTTTTTTTCAGTGTAGGCAAATGCTATGATCAACATAGCAAACATAAATATACAAACTGTAAAAATTATTTAAAATATAACTACAATAATAGGAGAAAATATAAGAAGAAGTACCGATAACGTCGAGTCAGATCATTTATTTTTGTCACGTTATTTTTCCACTAAGAAATCAAAATCAGCGAAGAGCTTAGCCTTCTTAGACGTAAGAGTATTGTCATCGCTCGGGATCTCGGGCTTAATTAAATTCTCAACGATCTAATTAAAATATCTCATGACAACTCCTTGAAATTTTCGTTGATTAATGGTTGTTGAGAGAGAAAATATTTGTGGATTTTTTAAGTCCCTCGTATCAAGGATCTAATGAACCTGAAACCGCCGACTTTTTTCCACCCTCCATCGCTACCGCTGTATCGTCTTACCTCTCTCAAGAGGATTATTCAACAAGATGAGATGGTATAAAGATAAGAGATTTCAATTGAAGAATATATTCGTTAAGCTGCAGGACCGTAAGGACCCGTAAGTCCTCCGGCCGGTGCAGAGAAAAGGATTGCAGGAACAAAAAATCAAAACTGATAAAAGCGCCAAGGTTTCTGTGTACGGTTTATGAGTCTGCTGGGAAATATCCGGGGTTAAAAGAGACGCAACTATATTCGACGAAAAAGGAAGTTCGATGTAATCTTACTTGTGCTTCAAATGCTGCGGCGTTCCTATACACCTGAGACCGGCTCGAGCGAGGATGCCTACCCTCGTGCAAAGGTTTTCGCATTCGGCGACGCTGTGCGACGTTAGTATGACGCATCCCTGACTCCTCGTCACTTGTCTTATAGCTCTGGCCACGAGACTCTTCGTGGCAGGATCCATTCCGCTAATGCGTGTGCAAGCGAACAATATTAATACAAAATTAAGGGTGAACGGGAGATTTGCATGATCGAATTCAAGGCGAATTTGCGAATTTATTTATTATAGAAAACGAATAAATATAGGTTTTGTTTAAGTGCTATTTACTTTTATATTTGAAATTTATGTTGTAATACAAAACTTAATAGAAATATAGAAATTTTTGTTATTACCGAAAATTTTGTGATTCAATCTGTAAAATGTCTTGAGGGAAAGTAGAACCAAAAAAATAGCAAATTGTTAAAAGTCATGAAATCATGACAAAACGCGAGGCATTTAAAATTTTTGGGTTTACCTTGAATGACAGAAATTCCTGTATTTTTAATTTTGTATTACAAATTAATTTCCTACATTTTAAATATAATAGTAAATAACTAAATGAAGAATCATGCCCATTTATTTATTCATTTTCCTGAAATAAATTCACGAACTTCTTATCCAATTTAATCTGCTCTTAAGTAACATCCACGTGAAATTAACAATCGTAGTTGTAAAATTTTGCGAAATACCTCGTGGGTTCGTCCATAAGGATTACTGCGGCAGGAGCCATAACGCTTATTGCAGCACATAATTTCCTTTTGTTGCCGCCGCTAAGACCAGAGACTCTTCGATGAGCGTACTTGAGTAGATCGAACCTCTTCAGCATTGTCTCCACCGCCTGAAATAATAAATGAAATCCCTACATTCCGATTCCGAATCTTTACATCTGCAAAATCTCAACTCTTAAAACTTAGCTCTCTTCTACAATTCTGAAATTAAAGAATCTGAGAGATAGAAGAAGTTTACAAGAATCTTCAACAATGCTTCTAAATGTTAAATATCGCAAACGCAAATAAGTGAGTTATAAATTTAAGTTTTCATCAACAGGCTTAATAATATATCTACTTTTTCACATATTCGCCTGTTAGCTACCTTAGGAACGTTGCTCAATCCGCAAACTTCACCGTGAATCGTTAAACATTGGTGGGGCGTGAGGAATCCATCCAGGGCGTCGCTCTGCGGGCAGTAGCCAACTTCGCCGTTGCACAAGGGTCCCGCACCAATCTCGTTCCCCTTTAGAATAATCTTCCCGGCCGTAGGAATGATTTCCGTTGTCAGCATCCTGAACGTCGTGCTTTTTCCCGCCCCGTTCACCCCCAGGAGACCGAAACACTTCCCGGCCTGTACGCCGAAGCTTAAATTTTGCACAGCGACATTTGTCCCGTACACGCTTCGGTATTCCTTCCGCAGCTTCATGGTCTTCAGGGTGTCGTCGACCATCCCGGTCTCGACTCTCAGCCTCTCCCTGGCAACGTCCTCGTCCTCCTGTATCGTCTCGTAACCGATCTTCTGTCTGCTCATATCGGGCAGGACTCGACACTCGATTAATAGATTCAGCACGAACAGAACCGCGCCGACTACAAACAGGAAGACGAAATGGTAGCCGAGAAGGTCCCAGCCGAGCGGAGATTTATAAGTGTCCATGTGAAATCTCTGCAACAATTCGGCGGTGATGTCGTTCCTCGTGATCTCGACTAACCCGTCGCCAAGAGCGTATTGCGGAAAGATCATTAGAACACGATGCAGAATGTCCCTCACTTGTTCGGCCGTTTTACTTTTGCCGAGGATGTCAATGACTAAAATGGTCGCTAAGCAGACCACGCCTATGAAAGTATTTACGCAGAAGAGCACCATGTTGGACAGGCTCGAGTCGTCGAACGCTTTTTCGGCTAGATGCGAAAACGGTAACGCCGCCCATCTAAAACAGTCGAAGAATATCTCATAGATATTTACGTTATATCTCTCGATTTTATGTGAATAAACAATTAAACGCGGATGCTTACGCAAACAGAATTAACAGAATACAGACACCAGCTAGATTATCTTTCGCAACGTAAGCTGACAAACCGAAGATCTCAAAAACAATAACCGCTAGGCAAACAGCACAACTATATACCTAAAAGAAATATTAACAATTAAAATCGTATTAAAATATTTGTTTTTAATCTTTGAAAAAAGTTCCTGCGTTCTTCACCCCATTAACAACTCACTATGAAATCGCATATTAAAATTGTCGTCCAATACGTAATAGGATGAACTCCGGCCAGATAGAGTATTCTCTTTTCCTCTGTCAATCGTTCTCTAACTATCTCTTTCGTTCCCTGAGCTGCAACCAAACTGAAAGCTATCAGAAGCACCAATGCCACGCCGACGTCCGCCACATGCTGCAATCTAAAGAAATAAGAAACGTAAAATTTCTGATGGTTTTGAAACAACATTTAAACGATCCAACTGCGATAAAAATTTAGGAAAAAAACAGATAGTTGGATATATTTTCTGCAATATGTCGTTCATTTGCTACGACAAAGGCATAACTAAAAAAAAAACACGATTTTTTAATTTGAATATTTTGAATCATAACAATTTTATATTTTTAAATGTACGATTTCGATGTAATGATGTAATCTACGTGTACTAACTGTAGAGGAATAAAATTATCATTAACTACTCAGTATAAATTCTCAAAAGAATTTTCTTTTTTACAAACAATTTAAAAATAGCAAATTAGCGATGTGCATTTGATGCTTAGTATTAATCATGAAAAGCAAACAAAAATGATATTTAAAGATACGAGTAGGAACTCTGCGATGTAACTTCGAAACACGCGCATCGAGCGGCGAGCTATCGACGTGAATACCGAATGATGCGCTACGTTAATTAAAAGTAAACGAAACGTCTACGCGCCGGGACGTTTCACTCTTCGTCCCTTTTGATTCAAGAGCTTCCGCGCGCAAATGTCTTCACCTGTCCGTTTGAAGAGGAAAATCCACCCGCATCCCGTCACGTGAAATTTTGTAGTTAATTAATCCCGTGGGCGCGCACACGTATAACGATCACGTGAGAGGAAGTACCTTCGACGGCGATTTTCCCCCCCCTGCGACATTAGAGGTAATGCTTACAGTGTCGTTCGATTCAGCTGATCGCTCGATAGCTTCAAGGGGTGATTGAGTGTGGTTAAGTGTCCTTGCACCCCGGATGCTCGCAGGATTGCCTCATTGAGAGCGTTCAGATACGACGGCATGGAATGGTGGCCCTTGTTATTGTACCAAACGATAAAAAGGGGATCCTCCTTGGCGTGCGACAGAGACCAACCGCCGTATCTACGGGTCGTTGTTTGTTCAGAAAATCTCGATCGGATCTCAGTATCTAATTCCATCATTTCAATGCGATATTGATATCTACCGTCTTTCTATATATTCCTGATGCGTCGAGACTATCCAATCCAGAGTAGGTCGGCCAGGTAAGGTTTGAAGAAGACCCTCGACTGCTTTAGAAAGTCCATGGCAAGTTTGTTGGCCGTCTACGCATTCGCAGGTTCCGGTATCCTACGAATTATTTGAGATAAATACGCAGCTGTTTGTAATTCTGAATTTTATTTCATGTCCTCGTGAATTTCAAAATAATTGTCACGTTCGTACATTAGGTAAGGTTTGCCATGCGCCAGCATAATCGTCCCCGAAGCGATCGTGCAGCTGCATAGACACATGTTGTAGAAACGGGTCATTATCGTCGATACTGCAATGGCAAAATTTAAAAGAAAATGTTAAAACCATCATGTAGAAAATTGATATTTAATTTAATTTAATTTAATTTAATTCAAGTCGATTAAATTATCGTCGATACCGCAATGGAAAAATATTTAAAAAACGTTAAAAATATTAGGTAGAAAATGGATACTTAATTTAATTTAGTTTTATTAACTTAGTTTAATTTAGTATTATTGAATTTAAAGCTTTAATTTGCAAAAATAAAGCAGATTTTTCAGTCATATTTTCATCAATAAGATCTACACCACGCGCCTTGTCTTTATTTTTTCTTTCTGTCATAATCTTTTTATTAAATTTCTTCTACCTGTAAAAGTAAGTCGGATGAGTGTCATAAAGTTTGGGGGTTAAAGTCAGAGACGGCTCGTTCTCGGACGGTGGCCGTATCAGAGAAAATCCCATAGCGACTGCGACGAACATAGTTGGTAAAACGAGCGCGGCCAACGGCGCTCTCCAGTCTCTCGCGAAATGCCATAGCCTTTTTTTTATCATGGCTTTCATCTGTCGAACTGGCGAGGGCCTCGCTATCATGTCGGTAATTAAATCGGTGTTGTCGTCTAACGTGGGAGTTTCTGCGCAAAGCGAAAACTTTCATTTTTTTCTCTATAAATTTACTGTCGATTGGAAGCCAATTAAACCAAACTTCTCTCTTCGCAGAATAATAAATCTAATTTGTTTTAATCTGAATATAATGTTTCATTAAATATCCAAGACAGTAATTTTGAACAGCACAATGTAATTATTGGCTTTATTATTATTTTATTTTTTCTTTCTTTACGTTCTTCTATTTTTTGTCAAGTACATATATTATAACTTTAAAATTATAATGCAAATCTTAAATATTGTATTTTCAAACTTAAATATTTATTTTATTTTTAACTCTCTTTCTCTCTTTTCCTTCTCCTTCTTTTCTTAAATCCCCCAAAAATTCAAGCAATGAAAAGATTTAAGAATTATAATAAATAGAGTTAAATATGTCTTTTTAATTAAGAAGATGAATTTTATGTATGTCACGGCGCGTGCACGTGGAACATTTCTCACCGACGTGCTCCACATTAACAATGCTATCTTGACTCGCTCCGATAACGCTCGATCCATTGTCTGCTCGCGCGCAAAGATCCAAGAAGACTCTTTCCAGAGTGTCACACTCCAATGAGAAGTGCGAGAATCCCAAGAGCTTACGGTTGTCTTCCAGCGCCTTCGCCACTTGCACGATGCTGAAACATCCCTGGCTTTACTCGAACGCAAACGCAGGTGTTTAATCGATTTTGTCTCGAGTATGATTACAACGATTCCCCATAAGATAAATCACGAGGCAACGTCAAATATTTACGAGGACGATACGAGAATTACACGCGGGCATTATCGTAAATCACTGCCAATAAGCAGATTCTTCTATCTAATACTTTCTGTTTAAGTCCTGTGGTATTGCATGCAAAGTTTATGCGACTTTTTTACGCGATTCATACGCGGAAAGGAAGATATACAACGCGATACTCAATTATAAAATTGATTAACTTAGACATTTACTCATTGTTCATGCCGTTTTTCCCCCGGAAAGGCAACGCGACGATGACCTCTGACTCGGAGACCTCGTTTATCACGGTGTTCGGCATAATTTCCTCGACCACGGTACGAAGAGCCTTCAGGTTCTTTTTGTCAATCGTTTCTGCTATTCCTCCTATCCCCGCCTCCCCGTTGGCGTAATGCTCGGGCGGGAAAGTCACATTCAATCTGTACCCCCTGCCGTGTGTCATTTTCAAGGACAGTGGCGAACCGGTGCATAAGATCTTCCCTTTGTGCATCACTACAACCGTATCGCTCAGCATGTCGGCCTCGTCCAGGTGGTGAGTCGAAAGGAGAACGGTTCGGCCGATTCTGTGTTGATCGATCAATCGCCAGATGCGTCGTCGGGCCGCGGGATCCACACCGGCGCCGGGCTCGTCCAAGATCACCAAACGCGGCGAACCGAGGAAGGCCAAGGCCACGCACAACCTGCGTCGTGTACCGCCCGACAAATGCGACACAGGCTCGTGTTCCTGGCGTCCAAGTTCCAGGGAGGCCAGCATTCTGGAAGAAAACAAAAGAATCCGTAATGTTCGTTTCCAATTAGTAGATCCAATTGATAATCATCACAAAATGATTTCCAAAAGAGCTGAAAGAAGAAAGAAGTTTTTAAACTCATGTCAGACAAAAGAATTGAAAGATTTTAAAATCTTTCGCGGCTCTTAAATTGAATCGGAATAGTAAAAATATATCACAATATTAAATTGATAATCATTTTAATAATATTGATGCTAAGACATCGATAAAATCCTCTCATCCCGAAATACTCTAAAGAATACGTTTCAAGATCAAAAGTAACAGCGCACATTTCAAAAAACTAGAAAATATATATAAAATCACATATAAAATATTATTTGAGCACTAAAATCCGCTATGATCGTTATTGGCCTTATCTCGATTTTAATAGTGCTGTACACGTAACGGTCTTATACATGTATATTAATTGTTGTTTAATGACTTTTTAGTGTCTTACTCGTTAACGTTTCTCTCCATATTGTTATTATCATCATTAGGTCTCTTAAGCTTCCAATAAAAGACCATGTGCTCCCTTGGCGTCAGAGTTCCGATGAGTACGTTATCCTGTGGACACACACCTATATCGGGCTTGCAACCCTCCTCGCCGTTTAAGCAAATTTCGCCGTTGGTCGGTGCCACCATCCCGGTTAACATCTTGCTGTAACGCAAAATTGACGAACATCGCTCGAGCATCGTCAAATTAGCGCGATATCGAATCGATTTTAATGCATATTGAAATAGAAATTGACGATAGTAATCAATTTGAAAAGCGATTGACATAATGAGTGAATGCAAAAGTTTTGATGGGTTTTCAATAGATGTTCTGATTCTAACTTCTTTTTACTGCATTATTGAAAGACATATTAAGAATGTTTAGCATCTATTTTTGAAATATTAAGAATTTAACAAAAATTTTACAGATTATTTTCAAAAATGTTGAGAGATTTATAAAAAAACCCGAAGTCGATTCACTAAAACAATCAAAAGTTATAAAGATTTTAGTTTAGCGATAAGATAGCTATCTTACAGGCAGCTATCGTTTAGAAAAGAAAATGGCTAAATTCAAGTTTTTAATTAAAGGTGAAAATAAGTGAAGAAATGTAATGATAATAATAATATATGAATTTCTCGGAAAGGAACAAATATTGGAAATAACATAAGAATTTTGTAATGTATTTGAAGAAAATGTTGTGTTATTACAACTTGCGTAAGATGGTTCGTTGAATTTAAACGAGGTGATTTCAATCTAAAAGACAAATCACTCTTCCGATATTGACGGTGACAACGTGCGCAATTCAGTGTAATTACTAACCAATGAATTTCGACATAAGAAGCTAATAAATTAAACATTGACAGTCCAATCACTCTTCATCATTTAAAAAAATATTGGTTATAACACCTATTGAAAACCAATACAAACTCTCGCATTAATTCAATAATTGACGAACGTCGTATAAGCATCGTCAAATTAGCGCGATATTGAATGACTTTGAAATAGAAAGACAGTAGTCAATTAAAATGTGATTGTGTAACGTACATAATAGTAGTCTTCCCTGCGCCATTTCTCCCAAGCAGACTTGTCACTTCACCTTCGCATAGCTTCAAAGTGAAGTCATCCACGGCGACGACGTCACCTCGTTCGGTATGATAGACTTTCCTAACACCTTCGAATTTCACGCCGATTTGCTTCTCTGTGACCGTCAAGTTACTCAGATCGCTCTCGTCATCTATTGTTCGGCAACAAATAGCATTTCGTTATATCAAGTTTACAATAACAATGCCTGTATAATCGAAAGCAAGCTCTTACCGATTTCACGACAGACAAGCGAATTTAACAATTGTTTTTAAAGAAGAAGCAACTCCATATACATACCAAAGAATATGAATATCTCTCTTAAATATAATTCCGATACCTTCAATCGAGTCCGGGAGAATGTAATGTTCCTTTTTATTTAAATTATTTTCCAAGCGACGCGTGCAATACGTGCATTATAGAAATCGTATAAATCATTTGAACGTAGAGAATAGAATTGATATAGAATATATAATCATCTGACCTTGAAAAACTTGCCGATTATAAAAATATAATATACAGTTCGAAAAGAAAATCTTTCGAAAGAGACGTGAAACATTCATATGAATCTCATGCAGATATAATCGCATTTACATGACATAAACATCAAATCGAATATGAAAGCCGAGATACAAGAAAATATAAAAAGCATGATGCTCACATACATATTCATAGTAAGAATAAAAAGAACAAATTGATAACTGGAATTAATTTTCGTAATGCAAAAAATGTACATACTGTGCTTCTCTTGGAAATGAGATTTTTCTCGACGAAAATTTTCACGGAAAATTCGAAATTTTAGATTATTATAAACAGCATGAAAATTTTTGACGATAATTTCCATGGCGAAATTTAACCAGTTCACGTCTATCAAAGCGTTCTTTTTATTCCTGTTTCCTCGTGTCAGCCGACATGCGAGCTCGTCGCCGGTGAACAGCGCGTAAGAGAGGCAAGCTGAAAACAAACTTTCGTGACATGCGTGTGTACAGGGAAGAGTGTGATACCTTCGTAAGAGGCTGAGGGATGGAGAACGTCGTTAGTGAAATAGAGGTTGTTGACGAAGGCAAGGTAGCTCGGTCTGCCATAGAGAGAGCGTGTGTCGGCCCACCATAAGCTACGGGACCTCAAACTGTGAAAACCCCTACCTGGAAAATTATCAGTAATGCTCGTTCGTGTGTATCGCAGATAACTCACCAGGTCTCCTCATCGACTTCTCTTAAACGACGCAATTTCTCTCGTCACGTCGGGTCCACTCCTGGACTTTTCTCGCAGGTGCTTCGTGATTATACGGAAGAATGAAAGTACACCGTGTGAAATGTGCAAAGTTTGTGAAAATGTGATGTTATCGCATATTATAGTATGCGTAATCTTATCGTTATTTTTTTGTGTATGTGATAGAGCCACGCGGAAGAAACGCGTTATAGTATGTTTTCGTAAATGCTATTATTTTAAATTTAAATTAATTTAAACAGAAGATAATTAATTTACTTATAAAGTGTTTAATGAATCGTTTATTTAATTAAATCAATTATTGACTCATTAATTAATTAATCGTCATTAATTAACCATCAAAAATAGATAAATTAATATATTCGAATAAATTACAACACATTTTGTGATATAAAATAACTTTTGCAATTTTGTTACAATTAAAAGCTATTGAAATTGACATTCCGTAACTTTTTGGTCTTAATTATTTTAATAATCCTGTTTATAATTTACATATTTCAAATAATTCCACCGCATAGCTCTGGCGATTAATTGTTATCGACGAGAGAATTGTGCCAAAAATAGGGAATTGAAACACACACATTTAGAGGCAGATATACAATTCTAAAATATCACCTGCACCGATAAGATCAAGAACTCCATGAAAAATTCTCTCATTAATCAAGTTAAACTTATATAAAGAATCGCGCGATTATCGATCATGGTCGGTCTCGCACGAAAAAAAAAACGGGAAGGGATAATAGTGTCAGTGTTAGCCAATCTCTACTAGTCACTCTTAACACCTCCACCAGAATATCAAAGAATTATTTTTAAAAATAGACGGGAGCGTTGAGTTTGTACCTGAATCGGTGTATCTAGTGATGAGGTAACCGATCGCGGCATAAAGACACCCATCGAAAGCGATTATCATCAACAACAATCCCAGAGTCATCGGATCGCCAGGATTCGATTCTTCCCACATATTTGCCCAAGAGAGACCGACGCCTTGAACCTCCTTTCGCACCATGAACAGGCATCCGTAACAGAAGCTGGTTGACATGCTCAGGCACTGAGAAATAAATTGTTGCAATATTTTTGATGATAAGGTGAATTATTTGTTAAGGAGATATTCTAGTTTGAAATGCGAAAAGTGACCCATTTTTGGGAATTCTTTTAAAGAAAACTACTACACATATTTCTTTAAAAAAATTCTAAAAATAGGCAAACTTTTTCGCGCTCTAGAGAGTGAGATAAGACTAGAATACTCTACAAATTGACGTTAGTGTTCCATTGCTGCAATATTTTTAAAGTCAAATAAGAGTATGATTAGATTGCTAGCTTGACTCACGATTAAAAGTTTGTATCCGAAACCGAATACGGCCTCCATGGCGATAACGATGACATACGGCATGTAAGTTAATAGGAACATGACGACCGTGGTAACAGCGGAGAGACTGGCGGAGCTGAACATCGTTGAAATCATGTAGCTGAAATGTAATTAAGATTTACAGTGGTTTAACTCTGCGAAGTAGGAAACACATAAATGCGTGTCCGAATACATGCAGTCGTGCGACGGCAAGGAACTCTTGAAGTTACCTACCAGAAGGTCACTATGGAGAAGATGTAATCGAAAAGTAAAATAAGCACCACGAGAGGATCCGATCTTGGAATGATTTTTCCGGCCAATAAAATTATAGAGATGGAAATCATCACGATCGACAGCTCCGCGTAAGACGTGATAAACCAAGCCAGGGTGTTACGCCATGGCTTCAATCCCATTACGCTCATTACCTGAAAAATTAATTGCAACGAATGAATAAATTACATCGTCGCTTTTCTCTCAGTAAAATATTATATAAAATTAAATGTCAAGATTTTGTAAAGCCTACTTCAAGTAATTTATAATCCATGCCATATACAAATATATTTATTTATTTTTTTGATTGAGAAGATTAACGATCGAAGACGAGGAAAGATAGAAATAAATTAATGATTTATTTCGATTCTTGTTTTGTTCATATTTGAACATTGATCTTCTCAATTAAAATATACATCGTAAAAATTATAAGTAGGATTTTATTTATAATTTTAATAATAGAATTTTATTTCTTTTCACTGAGAGAAATATTTGGTAAAATCAACCAAAGTTTGGTTGAATAGTGATCAAATGAATTTTATAGTGATAATTACTAAATATATAGTTGTTTTGACCAAACAATTTGTAGCCTTAACCAAATAATTATTTTCATACAACAAATTACAAAAAGTTTTGTTAAATGTTATTAAGTTTTTGGTACCAGTAATTATAAAATTCATTTGATCATTATTCTACCAAACGATTTCTCTCAGTGTAGATTAGAGATCTATTTATTTAGATCTATTTATTTAGATTTAGTAAATAGAATTTTTTATAATTGATCGTTCTCATACAAATAATGAGTTTTACACTTTTTTATATTTTGACTTTTTCAACTATCTTTCTATTGCATAATACATGTAATTATAAATTCTTTTCTAAAATCTGACATCAACTATAGATAACTTAAAATAGACTTTACGTATTATATTACTAATCGTACCATAGAATTTTGTGATTCTCTTTCCCAAACGATGTGCCTGACTGCCGATCCAACGCACATCATTAACGCGAAGTAGAAGCATACTTGCAAACCTTGAGACTCGTAAAGCGTCGTTTGAAATCTAAAACATTTATTTCCTTCGTTAACACGTAATTGTCAGTGAAATGGAAATAACGATATTATTAATTTTCAACAGATTTATTCACGTCCTCGGCAGTGTTATACGATTTTCTTATCTCTAGAATATCGATTACTCACGGTATGTCTTTCCAACACGGATACGGCATCTGTTGCGTGACTGTCCTCCAGTTGAGATCGTATCTTCGAGTCTTCACTTTCACGATCGCGCGATCGACGGAGTCCTGAAGTTGAATAAAACCTCGGAGATACCTGAGATGTTCGATGAAGCTGCTTTCCGGTCCGGGAAGCCAGAATTGATTCTTCATTCGTCTAGTGGACGGAACGTAATCCACGTCCATGCGGATTTTATAGGTGATATCGTCCGGTAATTCGTGATCCAGGGATCTCTTCGCCGGATGCGAGGAAGCGTCGTTCAAAAAGATCACCCCGGCTAAAAACTCATTCGTGTCGGTCAAACGGCTAGCTGCTGCTTCCAATTCCTCCTCCGTAGAGAATCCTATTGTCCTGTTCACCAGCACGCATCCCATCATGTTGTTCAGCATGCCGATCATCGAGATCAGTTTCTTCGAGTTTTTCAGCCGCCATGCAAGCTCGCTGAGATTTAGCTCGGAAAGGTCACCTGTAAGACAACAATGTTTTTTTAACTTATACGAATTTTAATGCGATATTTAAGTTTATTTTAAAACTGACGAAGGTTAAAAACTTGAAACGCGGACAATACCTTTAAAATTGCCACCTCCCATTGACTTGATTGCAACTTTCATGACGTCGGAGGACATTATATTCTGTAATTCCTTTAAAGAGTCGCCCATCTCTGTAAGATTGGCTAGAGCCTTGAGGCTCTTCTCGATACTGTTCACCAGCACGCCGAAGTTTTCCATCTGCACGAAGGTGTCATTCGTCAACGCCATGACTTCAGAGATCACAGCAGTGTTAGGCGCGTAAAGAATGTGCCCGCGTAACAGAGGCTTGACATACGACCAGACGATCTTTCCGCCAGGTATAGAGAGCACAGTTTTGTACGTTTCTCTGCAAGTGTCTGAAATTTCAAAAATTATTTTTTACAATGAATCGTTTAAGTGTTGAACGTCCACTCTACAATTTTCACTTATGTCTTACCTGGCAAAGACTCGAGTTCCCTCTGATCAGACGCATTGTTACTGTCCTTTAAGCTAGCGATAATTTTGTACATTTGTCCTTCATTTTGAATCAATGTTCTACCACAGAGTAGTTTACTAGAATCCATCAAAGCTTGCGAATCTGAAAAGTTTACAAAATTTATTAAAAGAAGTAAAATTTACTAAAATTTATTTAAAAAAGAATAAAAATTTGGTTTAAATTTGATTTAAAGATATGTTACGTTGCATGACTTACTAGCTAGTGCTTCGTCCGTTTCTTCCGTATTACTTTCCGTTTCATTTGTGAAAGAAGAAAAGGTTGCCGACAGCTTGTCTTTGAAGAATGGAAATAGTTCTGCAGCAACGCCAAGATTGTCCAATATAATTTTCCCCTCAGTCTCGGTTAGATTTGCGTTAGCCAATATACTTTTCACGTTAGCGCTCATTAACTGAAACGAGAAAAAACATTTTCTTTCCATATCCCTATCACATTCAGAATCAATAAGAAAAACTTTATGATTACGTTTTTGAAAATATATTCGAAATTTAAGTTCTTCATCAACGTGATAGCGATATCTTGCGTCTGAGAGTCTTCCAATTGGCAGAGCGTGGAGCTAACTTCCTCGGCAGTCACGAGAGTATTGTCAAAGTGCAACATATCGCCGAGCTTCTCTGGTGAGCAAATGGTATCTTTCAGACTAACGATGCCGCGTTCTTGCATGAAAACTGAAATCATGTCTATCTTGGCTTGGCCCAGGGTGAGAGCGATCTCGTTGGTAATATCAGTTTTGTCGACCAAATACGTTTGCACGAAATCCCAATTGTCGAACATATCTCTGACAACGTCTGTAAAATGTAAATTGTTAGAAAAAGTCTAGAAAAGAAGTCGCCGTCTAATCTAACAAAGTTTGAATTTGAATTCAATACATTTCATATCCAGCAGTCCTAGGTTTTTGAAAATCTCCATTGATTCCAATGTCGTGATCATTGTATGCAAATCGTCGACTATTTCGCGATCACTTATGAACGGCTCGACATCCTCGAGGAGCTCCTTCATCCTGCAAGAAAAGACACACGCATATGTTTCATATGCAATGTCAAATTGTTAAAAATTACAGATTTAAAAAAATTACAGTAATTTCGAATCAAATTTTCATGAGAAGAAGACGAATTTCATAAATTATCAGGAAATAATTGTATCACACATTTTACCGACTAACGTATAAGATAATATAATCAAATATACCCGTCGAATAATTTATCGACTGTTTTATCCTTCAATATATTGACAATGCCCTCGGCAAGATCGGGAACTCCGAGAAGGCTGGTGACGTCGTCGAGATCTATTTTACTAGCGACGTCCAGCAGATTTCCGCTCTCTCCGAGGATCACGGACACATGACTCAGGATCTCCTTGAGCCAGAAGAGATTCCAGGAAGCCTCCGTGCGCCAGAAAGACAGTTGCCGACTTATGAGATCGAAGTCCAGACTACGAGCCAATCGGCTCGAAATGTCGGATACCGATGGATATTTCGACGCCTTCGGATCGTATCGGAAAGCCTTGCCTGCTCTCTTCGAGCTGAGAAAATTGTACAGAATTGTCTCGTTCTGACATTCGATTTTCGTCCTGCACAAGCTCGTCCTATTCACATCGCTTAGGAACGCGTTCACGTTGATAGTAGCATTCGGTAACGCGGCGTCGATGTCGGCGATATCGGACTTCTTCACCACGTCGCGCAACGGCTTCCAAATCGGCACGTGTTTCTCGGCTAATCTGGTTAAATTGTTGATACCCTCGTGAATGGACGCCGAGTCCAAGATGTAAACGTTCTTTTCCATCATGTCCAGTATACTCAGAAGTAACGTAATATACCTTGAACGAAATGAAGATAGTATTAGTACATCACGCAAAATACATTTATCGCTTACGTGATCCGACGAGGAAGTACTTACAATCCTGGTCTGGAATACGTAGGACCGCCGATAAATTTGTTATAGCACTCGTTTACTCTATTACTGTACGTCTCATTTTGGAAATCGATCATGATGTCGGCGACGTAATGCAAAGTAATTTCGAGTGTAGTTAAGAACTCGTCTAGCGTCTTCTTCTTATTTAGATATTTATAATCTTTGACCTGATAAATTTTTTAAATTAATAATCGAGGCTAACACTCTTTCACGCAATTTATAATTATCATTTCTTACCATGTTGCCTGTTTTATTCAAGTTGAAATCGTTGATGAAAATGTTATGCACCTCCGATATGTTTAATCGAGTCATTTGACAGAGTAGTTTCGAGTAAAGACTATGGTGCATCAATTGAGAATTTAGAATCTCCAGTGGAAGCGTGACGCACCACGTGCAATTTCTAAAAATACAAAATCACGTATATTACTTTTTTTCTTTATTATTAATTGATCAATCGTCATTTTTCAGTGATATATTAACTTACTCAGCAGCACTCGATTGAGTTACCAAGAAGTTTCTCAAAACTGATATTGCCTTCTTCACAATCGAATATGCCAGAGTCTTCGAGTCCTGCGAACATTTTTAATTAAGCCGCTACAAGTTTCTCAAGAAATTTAAACAATGAAGTCTGCGCCTAACAAATAATTAATCTCTATAACGTTCAGTGAATGAACGAAAATTGTCGTAAGTGTCTACCTTCTTCTTATATTGCGCAACGAAGTCTTTCAAAGTGCCTTCCTCGAACGATGTCCACCAAGCAGGAATTTTCGGCTGCTTAAAGCCTTCTGACAAAACACGAATCGAAGTGTCTTGAAAGCTGTGCACACTTTGCAACAGTTGCTCTTCATAAACGCTTTGTGATGGTTCGGGCGTTAAGTCCTATAAATTGATTTAAAGAATACTTGAAATTTAACTTATAGCGTTCATTGCTGTCAATTCGCTTTATGGCGATCGGACATTACATTGTACTTTTTGTTGAATGGTAACAAGTCCGTCCATGCCAACTGCTCATCGCTCATGACGATCTTCTGGCAGAAGTTCGTAATGCTGGCCAGCAAACCTCTCTTCCTCATGTAGCTGGGTGGGATCAAGTACCGATCGATGTTGCAAGGGTGCACTTGGCCGAGAAGAAGCTTCTGTATGAAGTCGTCCAGCCTCTCGGACGAGATGAAGGTATCGGCAGCGGTGATAAGAAGATTAGGCATATCCTCCACGAGTGTTAGCAACGGCTTGAGTTTCGAAGTGTCGTACATGACGCGCAGTTTCTGCCAGATATCTCCGCCGGACGCGAGATCGACCACGGATTCTAGAAGCTGAAACAGCCTCCTCGATCCGACAAGATAATCTGTACCATCGTGCGACGTCATGTCGAATTTATACCACGCAGTGTTTCGGTACGTGTGGATCCAGGATTTTTCAGATCTCAGGATCAGGGCCCAGGTTTCATAGGACAGATTCTTCCACGTCGTCACATTGAAGATGTTCGATCTGAGACTCACCCCTGACGACGCGACGGTAAAATTCGAGACAATATCCAACAATCTTGTTACTGTCATAGCTAGCGATGTTGAACTCGAAAAAGCTCTTTTCTGACCGGTAACAACCTCCTGCAAAAGAAATGTAAATATAAACGGATTATTAGAAACATTTTCGAGGAATTGGGAGCTAATTTGCGTAAATAAATTATTTGAATTATGTTATATTTACTGTACGTACATAGAATTCCTCGCTCGTGATAGCCTTCAGCAGCTGATAGGGGTCGAACGAGCA
The DNA here is from genome assembly GCA_003595255.1 of Solenopsis fugax. Classification (NCBI taxonomy): domain Eukaryota; kingdom Metazoa; phylum Arthropoda; class Insecta; order Hymenoptera; family Formicidae; genus Solenopsis; species Solenopsis fugax. The sequence goes on from QKQZ01040710.1 coordinate 18,578, forward strand.
GATTTCCTGCAGGAAGCGCGTTCTTTTCTCCGTGGACCAATAATCGGAATTAAAATGCTGAGTGCACATAGTCTTCCTAACATCCTCGTGGGGCATGAAGTTGCCGGTCGTATTATCAACTGTACTGAGGATGGCAATTAACGCGATAGTCTCTTCCGGATGAGCTTCTAGAATCTTCAGCATTTGACGCATATCGCCTTTCTCCACCAATTCCCAAGTTTCCAATTTGTAGTCATGTATCTGGGCATTCTTCAACGCATTGCCAATATGGATCAGAGCCTGCGACACGCTCTCTATCAGCAATCTGTAATTCGACCATCCTTGACCTACCCTCAATTCCTGAAAAAGGATAGTCATTTGTTACATTCCTTGCGCGAGGATCGTCCGATTAAATCTTCTTGAACTTCCGCTTCGAAACATAAATATGATAATTATCATTTGGTCATATTTACCCTGTGAAAAGTGCTCTCTTCGCTTGTGATCTCAATACTCTCTTTCAGCATCTGGAGCACATGGTCCGAATATCTTTTCGAAAAGGGCGGTTCGATGGTTACGTTATGCCTCATCGTGAGAGAGATAGCCTCTAACACATCGTACACATCGCCGATTATCGAAGTTAAGAAGGAACGATACTTGCTAACGGGTTTATTCCAGATCATTATTTCCGCCATATAAAGATCCGTGTAGACGTTGAAGTTGTCGGGATCGCGATCGCAAGTAAAATTTTTCAAGGTTCTGTACTCCTCTTCGCTCAGACCGACTTTAAAATCCGACAGCCACTCGAACAACATCGAACATGTGATTGAAGTGTTATTTTGCAATGTTGTGACAATATGATCGTCTACTACAGGATCGGATAACCCATTCACCAACGTCGACAGAATATAAGGTAAATGATTGTAGAAAATAGTAATAGGGGAAGCATTATCGAATCCCATCAAGGATAAAATACTAATTTTTCCTGTTCCTGAAAAGTAGAGTCGAAGATTAAAAAATTAAATAGTAACATCAATTGTTGAAGAGCCACACATCACGTTTACTATAATAATTATTATTATTTAAAAATCTATTTACCGCTGTTCAATATGTTGGTCACGATACGTGAACTTTTGTGAATGACGTTAGACATAAACTTTAAAGCAATAAGAATGCGATCGGTAACATTAACTGATGGTTTCCAAATTCCACTTGCAGAAAGATCGCTGCCGAAAGACTCGATGGCCTTGTCGAGCTCCAGATCGATATGGTTCAAGGTATTTCTTCAACAAAAATTAACGCTTTTAGAATAACTACTGTGCGAAGTAAAATATAGAGGTATCTCGTTTTCTTTTGATTAGATTGAAAACTTAGAGTACGATAACTTTGTAATCATTTATTACGTAATGTAAAATATAGCATTTACCTCCAATCGTCTTGCATAGCTGGCAATCTTTCCTCGACAATGCTATCCGATTCTGTCACGAGTGTCTTTAAATACTTTTCCAATTTCGGTTCTTCCGCTAGAACGACTTCTTTAGCGTCGTTTATCAAATCGTCAAACTTCGTTACTAATCGTCGAAATTTCGTATAGCCCAGAGTCCAGTTGAACGGTGGTAAATCTATAGTTTCCTCATGCTCAAACTAAAAATTAATAAACGCATGCTGAATGTAACTATAATATTTTCAACTTAAGATTTAGACTAATTTATATTATTATTATATTTTCTATTACATTTTATTTATATAATACATTTATATTAATCAGCAAATAAAAGTTTTTTTATGCGATAAAACAATGTTCCTCTTTGATTAATAAATAAATAATTAAATAGAGTGCAAACTTACAATTTTTCGAACCCTCATTATCATCGGTTGCTCTCTCCACTCTTTGATAAAGAGAGTTGGATCGCAAGCGATTTTTTCAAGCTCTCTAACGACTTCCCGACTTCCGTTTCTCAATTCTAATGCAACGCCAGCGCTTTCGTTGTAGATGCAGGGCCACATTGTCTCACGTTCTTTGTAATCATCGAGCGCCGATATCTAATGGCAAAAGGCGTTCACGATATATTTCGTAGAACGTGGTTGCTCGAAATTAATCGAACAGATACGTTTGGGAAATGCCACTTACAAGAGGCACCGGCCGCAGAGTTATCATGTCGACTACATCAAGAATGACCGGGGATAGATTTCTCAGGAACGTGCCGGCAAGCATCTCGGTCTGCGGCATCTCCTGCAGAACGTCAGAGAGCTTCGCCACGTGATCGCGCTTCTGGATTTGATCGACGATCTTCTCGATATTGTCGAAAATCACCGAGGTCGCCCACGCAAAGCCGTACATGATCTTCCAATTTTTCTTGGTTTGGATTCTGAACACCGGGCTCTCCATCAGATCAAAGAACTTGCAGAGTAAACCTACGCTGCAGACGTATGCAATGTGTCACTGATCATTTTTATCGCGATCAAATCCCACGGTGTGCGTGCGACAGTAGATTGTAAAAGATAGACGGGCATTTGAATCCTTGAAGAGCATTTAAAATGTTTCTTACCTGATCTCCCACACGTCCTTCGCCGTTACGTCCGTCGTCCACGAGGTCTTAAAGTTCTGCCTCAGTTTTTCCAGTTTCTTCAAATCGTAATTCTCATCCTCCCGATGCACTAAAGTATCGACATATTGGTAAATCTCAATTATCTTCTCGTTGAAGGCGGTCCAATTAAATTCGCTCGCTTTGGTGGCTGTCTCGAAATTGATTTCGGTCACGTTCAATTCCAGATCCCTTTGTACAGTTTTGGATAGATAGCATGTCAGTTCCTTCAGAACCGTACTGTTCGATTCCTTAGGAAAATTCAGCAAATCCGGCGGATTCGGTTCCATGCAGTACGTTTGCGTGAAATTAGAATACTCGAGGAGCTGCAACGTCTGTTTAACGAAGATCGCATTATGTTAAAATCTAAAGGAATGTAGTAAATTATATTACGCGAAATCTGAGAACCGAAGGAAGATTTAATTGCATTTTGAACTGACCTTTTTTTTATCCGTCACGGTGAGGTAGAACGATTCGATTAACTCAGTTTCATGCTGGCGTACCTCCCCGATCCAGTTGGTAGGATTAGTTCGTAGATCTTGCAAAATCATGTCAGTTAGCAGATCCATATTTTCCAGATCTGGTTTGACGGACATGTACGATAAACTGCGAAGACTCAGCATCCTCGCTATGCTCAAGTGAATTCCCAAGCTAAAGAAGAGTAAAATGTTAGTACGTGAAACAGAATATTTCGCAATTTCTGAATGAAAGTAATTAAATGGGATACTGGAGGCACAAATTGGATTATTTCTTATTTAAAAATAATTTTGTACATAAATTATAATTTTTTTTATTGAAATGCATCGGCTTACAATTTTGAAAACATTGTATATATTATAGTTTAAAAGAAAAATGCCAAATGCACACAATAGGTGCAATAACAATAAAAGCTAATTTGATGCCCAACTCAAATAAAGAAAGTACATACATATAATAAAAAAATAAAGTACAGTTTGCCGACGAACAAGATTTTAACACAAATATATTAATAGTCTAGCATAAAAAATATAGCAAAATGAGATGCTAGTTACATTTTATAAATTTTTGCATCAGCAATTACACGTAACTGAGACAAATTATTTATAGTGCGAGACAATAAAGAGTTACATTTGCTTTAAACGAAAAAAGAGGTGACAGGAAGCGTTTAGTGGTAGCGTATTGAAATATTTTCTGGCAGAATATGCGGTAGAACTTGGTACTTTCACAGCTTTAATCTGAACAAATAAAATTGCTTGTGGCATTTATTTGTTCCTTCTTTATACTCACATATCTAATCTTCCTTGAAGTTGCATTTCATTAAAAGTGTTTTTCCATTCGTCGCTGGTATGAAAAATGCTCCAATTTAAATATGTCACTTTACGCGTATCTAAATAAGCCACGAAACCTTTAATATTTCTCACTACGGATGTTAAGTTCGACTTCTCGATCCTGACTACTTGTTTGAATGCCATGATGACCATGGTCGATAAAGTATTCGACATCTGAAAAATATGATTTCTTTAATTATGAAATTAAAACATAAATTATTATTTGATTAATCGTTATACATACGATATTCCCAAACTTGTCCAGCTCAAAACTATTGTAGACATCAGTAATGAAATTCTTTCCATTACTACTACAGAATAATTCGTTTATTTCATTGGATTTGTCTTGAAACTCAACGTAATTCTCGAATATTTCTCTCATTGTCTCTTCTTGGCAAAATAATTCATCGATCTTTGTTTTTTGCAATTTCTCTACGAAACGCTAAAAGAAAAGTTAAGAAAAGTAAAAAAAAGCTTATAGCCTGATTTAAAAATTATCATCAGTAAATTGTTTAATGAAATGTATGGTAATCTAACATATCGTGTAAGAAATGTAACAAACCTCCACAAAATCTAATCGGGAGAAGGATCGAATCATCGTCCTGTATACAGTTGGTTGGAGATTTGTCAGTATCTTTTGAACCAAAATCTCGTGCTTTTTCGAGATCTCGTATAATCTTCGTAAAGTTTCTTCGTGAAGGATAGCAACGTGATGAGTCATTTGCACGATATTATCCATTATTGACACAATATATGTAATTGCATTTACTAAGTTATCAGAAAAGAAGTCTCTGAGTCCGTCGAAAACTTCAGCGGCTCTAAAAGTTAAAAGTTCAGTGATATTACGGACCATTGAATATCAACAATTTATCTGTGTCTAAAGAAAAGATACTTGCAATTCAAAATCATCCTTGTGGCGATCCAACAATTTGTTAGTGAGCTTCATACCATCCTGCAGGATTAGGAAAGATAGGTCCAATATTTGCGTTATATTTTCATAATTATCCGGATTCGAGGAGAAAGTCGATATCGTCCCGCGCAACCTATTTATCACAGTAAAGAAATCATCCGCCGTTGAATTAAATCCGCCGTTTTTAACATATTCCTTCACCATCTTCAGAAGTCTGTTTATTTTCAAAAAACCGCCCCGAGCGAGCGGATAGTCTCGTTCGTTTGCAAATACGGGATCGAGAACCACCAGGGCCTTATTGATGCTGAAATTAAAGCGTCACGTTCGGGTATTCTTCGAGCTATAGCTTCGAGAAATTTAATTGGGAACTAATAGATTTAGAGACGAAATATCGGAAACCCACTCACAAGGTCAGATCAATTTCCTTGAACGTTACATTTTGGAAGGTCAAGATTATTTTTGGCAGCCATTCGCGGATCTTCAAATACTCAGGTATGTACTTCCTGGATGTCTTCAAATCGAGAATGGTCTCCGCCGCTCGTTTCAGATCCTGGAAGAAATTGTATTCGCGAAATTTCGCCATCGCGCGATCGACCATCTCCAATAAACCAGTGAAGTCAAGGTGTTTCGAGAGATTCTCCAAAATATCGGGGATTGCTAGCGGATCGATTTTGCAAAGAGCGTTCGAAATCTCCGTGATGTCCTCCTCTTCAGGTAGAATCAAATAGTTCTTCAGGCTTTCCGGAGAGCAAATGACGCCGTCGATGTTAGACGAGCCAAAAGTTTTGATTAACTGTAGTAGATAAAAAAATTTTTTTTATAAAAGAAATCCCAAACTTAATACTTTGATGGCCACACGTTTCACGAGAATATTACCGTCTGCCGCCAGCGCAAAGTTTATAATAAAACTACTATTATTTTAACTATATATTTCTATAATGTAATCTTAATTTTTAATAACAAAAGAGAGAAACCAAAACAATTGAAATGCATGCGTTTTAAAAAATGAACAAAAGCTGTGCGAGCGAAATCTACGTCGCGCCGGCCGATAATCACTGGCTAATGAATCATAGTCACGTATACGTGATAACGTCGTCAAAGTTAAGAAAAGAAATGTACATGTTTGCTAATGTTTATCAAGACTGAAACAAACTAGACTGTCTAGGTATGTCTACACTGAAAAAAAATTGCTAAATTTTAATAAATATTTGTTTGTATATTTGCAAGAAAATATTTACTAATTGTAAATATATAGGGGAGACCAGGACTATTTGTTGCAGTTTTTTTTCTTTTGCGTTTCCTGAGTCCTGTATTCATTTTAAAAAAAAAAGTTGAACGGTTTGAAAGGTTGAACCTTCCCCTTCACAATGCTGTTATAGATAAAACACGGAAATGTACTTGCTTTGAACTACATATAAAAATGTCGATCAGTGCCAAGTATATATATATATGCCATAAGCCCGGGGTAATTCGTAATCAGTTCGGGAATATTCTGAAATTTGTGTTTTAAGATGATAAAATGTAAAAAANAAAAAAGCTGTTATTAAGACTCTGTTTTATTCAGAAAACGATATACAGTATTATTAAGAAAAGTTGCACATAATAAAAAAAAATAAACACACAATACAGAATTTTATTGCTTCAGCGTTTTCGGAACAAGTCAG
>QKQZ01040743.1:0-40460 GCA_003595255.1 Solenopsis fugax
TCTCTCTCTCTCTCTATTCTGTTAACATAACGCCACACCGATATATTCAGGAGCGCCATCAAGCCGCGCAGGAGTGGAAGCGGGAGCGGTGCGCTGCGCGCTCGGCATCTCTTATACGAAGGCGCCGCAGCAGGTAGCACGTTTCGTGGAATTTATGGGACTTTTGAACGGGTCCACTCCATTATTCGCGGCGAGAATTATTCCCGAGACACGACGAATACGCGGTAGAACGAGCACGGTCACTTCCGGCCGCTCCTTCGCGCTCCTTTTCGCCTCCCTTCCTGTCTCTCCCGCTCGAGCTCTCACGAGCTCCTTTCCGTTTTACCGGGAGCCCGCCGGCACTCCAGGAAAGTATCGCGCTTTCCGAGCTTTCCGGTGACTAATTAGAATAAAGTCGAGAGCTTGCCGCGCCCCCGGGGCGGAATAAGGCGTCTAATCCACCGCAATTTCCCGCGGCGGCGATTCCGGATGATTACGCGCGGAATCGCGCGTGCGCGCGCGCTTTTCAGGAATTGCTCTCGCCGGAAATTGGACGTTTCTTCTCCTTTCCGCGACCAAGCGACCGTTGTTATTGTATTCGCGATAGGGCGCCTTATTTGGCGTTTAGTAACTTTGCGTAATGAAGCGAGTTCCAATTTTCTCCTCGCTAGAAATATTTCAGCAGCGCGGCGGCGGCACCCATTTTCGCGTTGAGGAGGAGCCCCCCCCTCCCGGTGCCGGCGGAAAGAAAAGCCATTATCTTCCTGCCGCGTGATACTTTATTTCGTTTCGCAAAGTGTTTTCTCGGCAAATAAAGCCGCGCTTCCCATTGCTTTCGACGCGTTGCGCGCTTTCAGAGAGAAGCATAGCCTTGGCCTCCTCGACAGAGAGATCGCTGGTCCACGGCCATACACGGGACAAGACACTTTCTGCGGAGAGTTCTCTCTGGACCTGTCTTATGCAATCTTCCACGGTATATGTGTACATATGTGTGTGTGTGTGTATATGTGTCGCGAGAAAGAGGAGGCAAAGTAAGGAAAATCGCCATGGACATCCGGGAGGGATTGCGGATTCGAAGGTCGCCCCTCCACGAAACGTCGAGTCCAATAAGCTCGAGTCCAACCTTCCTCGTAAAGCGAAACTTTATAGTTATTTCATCATTCTTCGCGCTCTCATCCCCTATCTCTCTCTCTCTCTCTCTCTCTCTCTCTCTCTCTCTCTCTCTCTCTCTCTCTCTCTCTCTCTCTCTCTCTCTCTCTCTCTCTCTCTCTCTCTCTCTCTCTCTCTCTCTCTCTCTCTCTCTCTCTCTCTCTCTCTCTCTCTCTCTCTCTCTCTCTCTCTCTCTCTCTCTCTCTCTCTCTCTCTCTCTCTCTCTCTCTCTCTCTCTCTCTCTCTCTCTCTCTCTCTCTCTCTCTCTCTCTCTCTCTCTCTCTCTCTCTCTCTCTCTCTCTCTCTCTCTCTCTCTCTCTCTCTCTCTCTCTCTCTCTCTCTCTCTCTCTCTCTCTCTCTCTCTCTCTCTCTCTCTCTCTCTCTCTCTCTCTCTCTCTCTCTCTCTCTCTCTCTCTCTCTCTCTCTCTCTCTCTCTCTCTCTCTCTCTCTCTCTCTCTCTCTCTCTCTCTCTCTCTCTCTCTCTCTCTCTCTCTCTCTCTCTCTCTCTCTCTCTCTCTCTCTCTCTCTCTCTCTCTCTCACCTCCTCGTGAGATTTCACGAACTCGCCTTTATACGCGGAATCCCTCTGTAATCTTTTTGTTTCACGTAGAATCACGTGAGATTTGAAAAGAGATCCAAACCGGCGATCCTGATCCTTGAAACTCGGGCTTGAAAGCCTTGGGGCGCGAATAAACATCAAAACGGCGAGATTATAAGCGGACGAGGAGAAAATAATATTCCTCTGAATTTATAACTCACGCATCTTGAACAGTGTCTACAGTAAGGGAGAATCTTAGGAAATATCTAGTACATGTCGCCGAGTTAAACTAATTTTATCAATTAAAGATTCAGAGATATGTGTACATTTTAGAAGAAGAATTATATACCTAGATTTTTCTTTCCCGATGTCCCGGGACTTTTCCGTAGACGAAAATAAATATATTACGAAGGAGAGGGGCTGGATGAAGCGTACACCCGAGTTAGTCAACTCCATAAGAGTTATCGATTCGATCAACGTGCCGGTTGACAGAATCATCTTGCGGCGTATCTTCCAACCACCGGAACCCTATGGGGTATTGTTCACGCTGGCAGAGATTGTCGGTCGGCGAGTTCATTTTCGGAAAATAACTTTTTACGAGCGATCTGATAAGTTTTCTTACTCTCTGGACGACGGCGGGAGAGAGAGATTTTGCGGATACGATAAGTTCTTACTGCCGAGGCAACTCCCTGTTGGCGGGGGTACCAAAGAACGAGGGGTCATTCTTTATCATAAGGGCGAAACGATCCTTCGACATGGACCTAAAAGGAGAGATAGTGCATCGTGTCACGCGATTTCACGCTGTAGTTTAATGCCACGATCATTTCATCGGTGATGTAACTATATCGTGATATCAATAGACTAATTGTACCAATTAATAACATAAAAGTATGACTCATTTTGTGTGTTCTATTAATGTCAGATTAATATAACGGTAAAGATATTTTAGTATTGATCAATAGAATTGAGCCTCTTTTTTTTGAGCCATTTAATATCTAATTGTTTTATTTATCATTAATAATAATTCTACTCTTCCTCTAATATTGTTATTTTAGATATTCAAATGATAATGTCACACACGCGCGCGCATATAAATCGCAATAATACATTTACAAAATATGAAGATATGACGGCCAGAGATTTTTCGTGGTTGATATTTCTTCATTAGGAAGAAAGGAAGCTTCTTCTCAATTTTCTTGGAGACAATTGTGAAAACCGCGCGACACGTAAGATGGAAACAGAGTACATTATTGGAAGACAGGCTAGCCGGGACTTTGTGAAATTTCGCACGAAGTATCCTCTACTTTCTTCCGACAATAATTCTAATTCGCTCGTTATTTACCGTGAAACTTTAGCAACTGCACTTCCAGTAATAACCGCGATTACTCGAAAACTTCGGTGCTTTCTGGTCTCGCTCAGAATCCTTCTTAAGGAGATTCTTCCTAAGAAAAAATTCTCCGGGACTACTCGAGCGCAATGTGACTTTCGTCAAGCGCCAATCTGCGCGAGTAGCGTAAGAGTCCTTTTTGTACGTACTTTTTACTTTCGTTTATCTCTCTTTCTTTTGTAAAATTCAAATTAATGTTAAGAAACACCGAGCGGTTTTCAAGTGTTCTTTGAGCATGAACATATAACGGAGAATCTCGCGAGTTTTAGATAAAGTTTTAGATAAAGGGCTAGAACGAAGATAAAAACGGCGCGCGGGAAATAGCGAGGAAAGCTCATTTAAATAGCAGCGCGAGGTTTAATAATTTAATATCAAAATAATTAAACTGACGGCTCTCTTCCTACCGAGTACTCTTCCGCAACGACTGCGTTTATACTGCTCCTCTGGCATAACAGCGAACCACCTGAAGATATTTCGCTGGAAAGGAAAATGGGGGAGGCGAAGGTCGTGGAAGGTTGATTTAAACTACCGACAGGAATCCAGTTGTGTATTCAGATTCCGCGGATTTGTTTTCCATTGCCTGTCAGAACTCAGAAAGCCGTGCGGTTCTTTCTACCAGAGATGTACAAGGCGTTTTGAATCGAATATAACGATTCGAGTCTGTTGCTAACATATTATATAATTTGTAAATTTTATTTTTATTTGTAGTAAAATTTTATCTCGCGTCAGAATGCTTACAATACTCTTCATACATTTAATTAATTGTCCAAAATACAATTTTTTTGCATTAAATTCTGAGGAAAAGTAATTTTCATTTTTTTTTTAATTTATATTTATAATAATAGTATGCTAAAGGAAAATTCTGGTAAAATATGTATATAGATTAATGGTTGCGTTTTATTTTTGTGGTAAAACTTTATCTCGATTACGATGCTTACGATATTCGTCATATAATTAATTAATGCACAAAAAATATCTTTTTGCGTTAAATTCTGAGAAAAATAATTTTCAACCTTTTAATTTATAACATTTATAATAATCGAATACCAAAGTAAAATTGTGGTAAAATATATAGATAGATGATTATGCGTTTTACTACATTATAACTTGTTGGTTAGTTTGCTTAGCCTAGTTAGCGGATAAAACGAGTGCTCGCAAATGGCTGAATATACGATGCTCCAAATTCGTCAATCGCATTTGAGAAAAGAATGAAGTGTCCCGAAAAGCCGGAATGGTAAAGTTGAATAATCGCGAAGTTTTTCCTTTAATCTAGCCAATGCGGCCTCTCTTGCCTCTCGTTCTCTTAAAAAACTTCGTGCTCCTTTCAACGCGGGATGCGGAGTGAGTGGTTTCGACTATTTAATAAAATCTTTTATGGATTTGTGCGGCGTTGCTGCGCTACGGATCAAAAACTTGGAATTTCTCCGTGTTGACAATTTTTTGAGAATTGCTTTCTCGTAGTTTTCCATCAGGAACAAACTACTACCTTAAGAGAGATTGAACTGTATACTGAATCTTCTAACAAGAACCTTTCTATCTAAGTGGCTCGCGACTTTTCCAAAGTTTCGCGTATAACGAAGATAAAATTTCGAGATTTATCTCCGAGCTGTATAATGTAAAAAATTCAAGGGTTCTTAAATTTTTAAAGTTATGCAAGTTATGATTCGGAGACACAAGCTATTAAGTGTTAACTTTTAAATAACATAAATTTGAGACTTGACGAATTATTTCATTTAAAATACAATTGCTGAGAAATTTATTATATTAACGAAATTAAAAGTTATCTGCATTAGAAAATTTTATTGCGACCACAAATTTTTACCCGCATACAGGTCGAAATCTGAAAAGAAAGGCTATCGCGCGGGATGATACATACGGCAGCGAATTTTCCGTTCGGAAATCACTTACCCGATGTAGCCGTCAACACCATAATTCCTTATCGGTATGCGGGCTTTCTGTTTGCCAATCGTGCCACGTTCCCCAAGTTTGTCACCGAGAGAGAGAACGCGGATATTATAGTGATCGTGACTTGTCATGGCGGATCTCCGATGAAATTGACGTCAATGGGACAGTCATTAATTTAATTGGGTTATTAATTCTCGCAGAACAAGCGCAATAATTGTGTTCTCGCAAGATGTTGAAAATCGCTCTGTAAAATTGATTGTATATAATTTTCTACGTTTGATAGAATTATTCATTTTACATTCGCGGACAAAAAGTGATTATCCAATTTCCAATGCCTCATATTAAACGCTTGCGATTAAACAGCATTCGATTATTATTCGTGACTGATGATTTGTATTCGCGAAAGCGTAGGAGCACCGGCTGAACGAAAATATGAGGCGCGATATTAATTCTGAGCAATTACCTCTCACTTTTCGTGACCAATGAAAATCTGATTTAATCCAGTTTCCATGTAAATACGTATTACTTGCGCATTACGCACGAGCAAATTGCTCCGTTCGATCGTGAATAAAATCTTCATTTTTCTCAGTTATCGTGCACCACATCTATCACGTGACATATCCCTTTTCACGATAATATAATTTGTAATTGGTTGTATGTATGTGCGCACACACAGAAAAAATATAAATTCTACTACTAGGAAAAACGATTATTCAATTTATATATTTTTTTCTAAATAACGGTTATCTGTAACAATGAATATTTTGTTGATAATTCTCTTAAAATAGATTCATCACAAATTTTAAAAATTTATTATCATATATTCATAAAAAGAATTTATACTCTTTTAAAGAATATTATAAAATTTATTGAAGAGAAAGTTAGAATATAATAAACAAATTGAATTTTTGTTTTAACTTAATAAGCTTGATTGAAGTATTAGATTACTAGGATTCAGAATATATTTTGAATAATTTGGATACTTGTGATCAACTTATGGTTTGCGAATATAAACTTATGAAATATTTTAAATAAGTAATATTTACTTAATTCAAGTAATTTATAGTATGTATTTTTTTGTACACAGAAGTTGCACAGAAGTTTACTTTAAGTAAATAATGATTTTAAGACTATTATCAATAAAATTTTCTTTATAAAGATAATCGTTATTTAAAAGAAGAAAACTAAAAATTGAACAATCGTTTTTCTTAGTGCGAGAATGATATTTTTCTGCGTGTTTATGTGTTTTATACAATCTTTAAAATATTAAGGCAGCACATTAATATTTTTAAAAGTCATATTGATTATTAATTGAATTTATATTATCATCTTTATTTTTTACCTTTTAATCACTCTGTTACGAATATACATACACACTGTATGCATCACAAATGAGAGAAATGTATTGTTGCGATCTCTCAGTAACCCTCTTTGGGTTCGCGATATCGGCCCGCAATCTCGATCCTCTCTTTTCGAGAGAGAAAGAGAGGGAAGAGGGAGAGAGAGAGATGTGGAGGGCATATCTATCTCCCTAGTAGTCAAAGCGTACTCGAGTGACGCGCGAATCGCCTGGAAGATCGCTGGTGTAGTGTTGTTCCTGTCGCCGGTTGATGCTGCTGTTGGGCGAATGGTATAACACCGGCACGTCACGTCGCCGGAAACTGGGTTCTATCGATTTCGTATCAGTTTCTGGCATCTCTTGCGGGATATACACACAACTGCACACGAGTTTGCACGTACGCACGCATGCCCGCACGCATCGCTAGAAACGTGCAGCTATCATACGTGTTCATATGAAGGTACATATGATAACTGCACATACACACACACACACACACACACACACTCTCTCTCTCTCTCTCTCTCTCTCTCTCTGTGTGTGTGTTAGAGAAGAGGTGATAAAGCAAAGTGGAGAGGGAGTAATAGCGAGAGAGTAATGGGTGAGGCCCTACTCTTCGGCTTGGAGCGCCCTAAAGCCTCCCAACGTCGCGCCGTCTACAATTCAGCTATGAGTTGGGTGCTTGACTATTGTACTCGGTAGTCTTATGTAGGTCGTCTCAGATCAATCGTATGTCACGAACTATTAAATAATGAGGATGTCACGAATCGGAAACAATGAAAGCATCGAGGCTTCTAATTAGGTCATTATGATGATTTTTCAGAATACATATAATTAAAAAAACATTTTAGTGATTTATGAACAGATAAAAACGATAAAATAAAAATCGTTTTAGCACAATGCAATATTCCAACTATACTGTTCTTTCCAACAAGAATTCATATAATTCAAGTTTTAACTAAATAAAAATTAATATAGAAACGAAATATACGAGAATCATAGTCGTTAAATTTTTTCCATGAAGAAAATCAATCTCGTAGATTATTACGTTAAAAAAATATGGGGATAAAGTGGTATCTCTCACAAGGGGGACGACAGTGAAAGAGAGATGCGGAGGGGAGGGGCGTAGGTTCGTGAAAGCCTTCTCATGTGGCGAGGCTAAATTGAGGATTTCGTCGAAGGCGTTCGTAATCAGTAAGCAGGCATGGAGTCGTAAGATAGACTTACCTGAGCCGACGGAAAATGTCATTATCAGGCTCGGTGTCTCGTGAAACCGATTCGAATCGGCGCTCGTTACGCCGCCCCCGGGACGGATGGATACTCGACCCCGTTGAAAGGATCTCGAGGGCGTCCTTTCAGACCAGCGATCCTTAATTAATCTGGAAATCGAATCAAGGAGAGGAAGGAGAGTCACAGAGTTGGCGTGCCGATAGATCGGATCGGAAGGGTGAGGGAGAGAGTTCCGTTTGGTGAATCCGAGACGGTTTATGTGACCGCCCTACTCTTTCGACGGTTTCCTCGGCGAAGATCGCTCCAGCGAGATTCCTCTCGCTAATTTCTCCGTTTATTGTTTACCCCCGTCCCTCTCGGCTCCTCTTTGACGTCTTAAACTGCTCTTATCTCGCCAGTCTTTGTTACTTACGCAAATTATGTATATCGAGTCGTGCCGGCTCTTCACCATCGTGCAAACGCCGGTAAAGGAAGCCATTGAATCACGAGAGCCTCGAATAGCTCCGAATGTTGCTCCTGCCGCATGTATCAACTTACTCTGTCGTACGTCTTGCGATAACGATCGCAATTCGTTTATATACGCGATGTAATTAACGTTCGATGAAATCGTTATGCTAAGAAGGGCGTCTGGTTCGCGAGAAATGTACCAATCAGGTTGATTAAATCATTGTTTTATTACTGCAATCACTTCGACGATAACGACCAACACTTTGGATCGTGTAAAATTGCAGAACAAAAGCGCCGTATCCCTTACTTCACACGTAGAATCTCTCGCATGCCTCGCTGAGGAAGATCGGATGATGTGGAGAATATAGTCGAATTAACCACATACTTATACTACTTACGTAGCCGACGTCGAGCCGTACTTAGGATTACGACTCGTATACACTTATCTTCCTTAAAACTATATTTTTCTGGTCTGACGAATGATAGATATATATTTCTCGGACGCGACGTTTCCATCCGCGTTATTCTTCCATCCCGGAAAAGTCGCGCTCGCGCACGCGCGCGCGTCCCCGCGAATCTCGATATATCTCGCGTTACTTTCATCGTGTTCCCCATCATCCTCCGCAGTCCTTCCGTCCGGTTAATTATACACGACAATTTGTAATGCTAATTCACAATTATACACTATGTACAATCGCCGTGCGCCCGCCGTACCGACCTACTTTACGTAGTGCTGTATTGCTACCTCCGACTTATATACGATATACGGGGTGTTCTAAACACTGTGTACACATGCGAGCGAAACGTGTATGGATCTCGCGAAAAATTCGGGACGCACTGAAATGTGTATCTCGTACTCGATTGACACGTAGAGAAAAGCCGATGACGATGCGCGATACGTTTTCCTGATCGCGAGAAAACGCGTAGAGACTAATTAGCACACATTTTAAAGGTATCTCAACGTCGTCGATCGGACTAGCGCTAGAGATTAAACGCGCAAGAGTCTGTCGTAATGAATCATCACATGAATCACGATCATAGTCCAGTGAGTCAGAAACGGGAAGAGCTCGAGGTTCGACCTCGAGCCCGATTTAGGAGGTTCTTGGGCGAGACGTTGGTTGCTGATGGCAAGAGCGGCATACTCAATCGTCTTGATTGGCTGGAAATTAGCGATTCCTGGTAGTGTCGACTGACAGACCAGTGTCAGACCAGTGCCGCTGGAAAAATGATGCTGTTCCAAGCGTATCGTCAGGCCCAGCCGCGTCGTCGAGACCAGCCTTCCGTCTATGTTGCCACCTCCCTGCAAGTCTTTAGTTGAGGCTCTGTTTACCTGTTAAGAATCAGCCACAGAGTTTGAAGAGTTTAAAACTGTAATTTGCAAAGTGCATATTTTAAATAACTTTAGGATTTATGCAACATGTCGCCTTACATACATATCTAATATGGAAAATTGAAAAAGATTTAATTTCGACCGTAAATTTAATCTTTGAGTCTCCTGAAAGAAATTATAATAATTTTAAAGCGTTGTCTATTGTACTAATTTTTTGTCTGAATAATTTATGTATGTTGTACGAACAGCATATTTTTGTCAGCTTTATCTCTCAACAATCAGTCACTGAATTTGAAGAGTTTAAAAGTCTAATTTGCGAAGTCGATATTTTAAGTAATAGCGGTGGTTTCATGCAATCATCACGTATCATCGAGATAAATAATATGGAAAATTGAAAAAGATTGCAAAGGAAGATTTAATTTCGATTTTCGACCGTAAATTTAATCTTTGAGTCTCGTGAAAGAAATTCTAAAGCGTCGTCTATTATACCAATTTTGTCTGATTGTGAGTTACGATTTATATTGTCCGAACAGTATATTTTTGCCAGCGTTTATCTCTTAAAAATCAGTCACTGAATTTGAAGAGTTTAAAACTGTAATTTGCGAAGTCGATGTTTTAAGTAACAGCGGTAGGATTTATGCAATAGTCACATGTTACTGAGATAACTAACGTAGAAAATTGAAAAAAATTTCAACGAAAGATTTAATTTCGGTCTCCGACTGTAAATTTAATCGAGTTTTTCTGAAAGAAATGGTAATGGCTCCAACACGTTGTCTGTTATATCAATTTTGTCTGAGTTACGATTTTTATAGCACAGCATATTTTTATCAGTGTCCCACAATCCCATTGTGTTTTCGCGTTACGTTTATTCCCGAGGAATTAATTTGTGGCTCGTAGCTTTGTATTTATTGAGACTTGAACGTGCGGCCGGTCGACGAGAGAAATAAAAATGCCCACGTAAACTGGCCTCGCTTGACAAATTGTCGTTGAATAAACCGAGCAGTGCAGTGCCTCCCCGCGAATGACGTGCGCAACGTAGCATTGAATAATGGGAGTTATGTGGTTCCTAGTTCGCCATGCCCGCTTAACAGCCCGCGGAAGTGAGCTTTGGATTACGTTGCGCGATTAATTACGAAATTTTCGCTCGTTTCGTGTGTCTGCCGGCGCTGCAGAGATGCCCTAAAGTAGCTAGATAATATTTTGGGGCTAAGTGTTCCTTCACGCGCGCGCGCCATCAATTCTATATGAAAATATATCAATAAGGTTTTTAAGTCAACAAGTCAAGTTGTCGAAGAACTATGGACTTTTAAAACTGAAAATATCTGCTTGTCTGACAATTATCTTAGATAAACAAAAAAAGTTATCCTTCATCTAATATAAATAATTTGCAGAGCGAACGAGAAAGTTTAACTTTGCTTTTCTATTTAAAACTATTTAATCCAAAATGTATTTTATTTTTTTATTAATATTTTTTATTAAAAAAATATTAATTATTAAAAAATTAATTATTAAAACAAGCTTCTTTCTGTGACATTTAATGATTAACTTTGGTCGGTTAATGTAAGATTTTTTTTCATAAAAATTTTTATTTTTTAGAACTTTCTTAGCACACTAATTCAAACGATATGATCGTATAGTAAATTCGAGCAGAACGGCAGAGTTAAAAACGTTATGCCTTATATGCACGATGTACAGAATCTCGGAAATTCGTCCGATCGTCTTTTCGAACTCCCCGCGATCTCTCGAAAATTTAACTGACGTAGGCTTCGCCCTCACTCGAACGTCATCGACTCACCTCTTTACCGTTCAAGATGAACGTTAAAACTGCCGGGGGGTAACTCAAGCCCGACGTGCACTCCGCTTGGAGGATCTCGCCGATTTCGTAAGAAGGTCGCAACCCCTCGAGTACCGGAGCACTTTTAGGTGGCACAGCCACGCTCATGTTCGCCTCTCTGTAATCTGTTTCAAAACTCGGCGCTTCGGATGACACCTCGCAGCCGTACGATCCCGCCAGGTCGACTTTACCTGCGATATCAAGTGAGAGAAAAAAAATGGTCAAATATAACGGCATAAGCTTAAAAACAGCGAAAAACACTTATTTTCATTTTATGAATAGGGTAAAGCACAATTTCAAACATATGGCACAATTTTGAACTATATAAAATTTTCGAAGTTCAAGTTTAGTAATTCTGATTTCATTGTATGGTGTCAACAATCATTTGTTTTTACACTCTCACTGCATGAAAGCTCTTCTTTTTGATCAGAGAAATCTCTTCTTTATGTTCGAGGGTACAATTTTGAACATGAAATGTTTAGATACAAATCGAAACACAATACAATTTCAAATGGTATTTGCACGAAAGAACGGTTTTGCTGAAGTATCTAAAAACCACTTCTGTTCAATAACTACATTTCAATGACAGAAAAGAAAGTAACAAAAAGAGAAATAATAATATTATTTCCTATGTGGAAAAAGAGTGATTTTGCTAAAGTGTTTAAAAATTTAGCTAGATACAGATTTGAAAATAATTTTGTTGGACCACATCAAATTAATTATATACGATGCTGAAGTATGATTAGCAAGACTGCAAAAAGTTTTGACATTTTAATTTGAATATCCTATATTATTTTGGTGACCTGACAAAATTATTTTCAGATCTGTGTCTAGCTAAATTTACAGACACTCTAGCAAATCGTTCTTTCCATGTAGTAGATAATATTATTTCTTTTTTTTGCTACTTTTCTGTCAGTCTGAAATAAAGGCACTATAAAAACAAAACGGTTTATTTGTCGAAAATATTAGTGACACAAATGCTTTAAAATTATATTTATTGTGGTATATTTTCGAACTCTTCTAGAATAAAAATCACGATTTTGACACATCATATTTTCTCTCCTACATTCAGATTATAAACTTTCTAATTACAAAGTTAAAATGTTTGATTGTATTTTGTGTTTAAAAATTAAAATATATATTAAAAGTTCGAAATTGTAGCATCTTACGATACTATAAACGACGATGAAACGCGGTACACGAGTCTTCTGAGGATCAAGTTACTGTCTTCAAACCTCTGAGGGGAGATAGTAGATTAAGAACTTGAAAAAATCGGTTTCTTATTTTTTGCATTTCCTTAAAGTATTAAGATGTTTCAAATGTGTAAATTAACTTTAATTCAAATCTGATAAAAATTACAGAATTTTAAATCGTAGTATTACTTACAATTAATCACCAGTGATAAAAATAATAAATAATTAGTCGACAAACTGGCAAATGTTAACTTTGGTGCTTCTATCTCCCCTTAAATCATTAAATCTTCGATATTAACTTCAATTCCTATAATAATCTACATCTCGAAATTGCGACCTTTTAAAAAAACGGTTAAAGCTATATATGTATGTGAGTATGTGAGATTAATCTTTTACTTGAGAAATATTACAGTGAACGATTTTGTTCTCTAATTCTCGCTTGTAAATTGATTTCGCGCACCTTTGTGGGTGTTCGGGCCTAGAAGTGTCACTTGCTTTTGGTCACTTTGGTTAAGATCGATGTAGAGCCCGCTGATATTCTGAGGTCGTTTGGGCGTCGGTGATCCCGGCATGAATCTAAAGATCTCCTGTCCGTCTTTGTTCCACGTTACCGAATACAGCTCTTTGCCACCAAGATCGTATTCGCATCTGAGTGGGATGCTTTCCCATCTTGGATCGGCGATAGTGGGTACGACGAGTCTTCGTATTTCCAACCCTGCGGCACCTGTGCAACGAAAAACACGAACGATTTTCTAATTCTGTTTAAATATCATAAAATAATATAAACAGCGCTTAACATATTACATATTTATAACAACGCTTAATACTTTATAATATATTATGCGCTGTTATAATATAAATTATAAATCCTTAAATAATGTTAAATTAATTTACGCTACAAAACCCTATAAAATGAATATATTTATAAATAAATGTAAATTTTGTTAATAGGATTTAATAATTAGATTAATATTGAAGTAATATTAGTAACAAAATTTTCTGTTTTATTTCACAATATTTCTCACGCTGAAATAGATCCCAGAATTATACTACCGATAATACAATGGAACAATTCAAATAATTGAATTGGCTAATTATTAAAGATCGTCCTGATGTTGAAATATCTATTCTCGAAAAGTCTCTGTAAATACAGTTTCAGTGAAAAATTTCGATTGTGCAATGAAAATCTCAGCGGGAAATGGTTCCGCGCTAGTTGACATACGCGCATTAATTTATTTAGCATGCATGCATCCACGGACTATCGGGACAAATACAATGGTAATTAAAAATATTCGATCAACCGAACGCAATTGAGTGCTCCAAAGCGACCTGAAATTTAAAGTGGTCGCGAGAGCCAATTATTATTATGTGCAAACCTCTTCAGAGTGCAAACAAAAAATTTACCCGCACCCATTCTATTGTCGATAATGTGTACAAGTTTACAAAGGTTGGGCGAACATTCTCTAAATTAAATGACGCATGTGATAACAATTTTATATAATCGAAACTGATAACAAATAAAACTGCAAAAATGCCATTTCCAAGAGAAATTAATTCAAAAATAATATTTTTACTGTATTTTATCTCAAATGAGGTTAATTGCGATTATTTATAAAATTTAGCTTTTTCTATAATTTTATTGTTGTCACTTGCTCGTTTGATACCTGCAATCATTTTGAATTAATTATGCTCTTACATTTGATTAGTTATGTGGGTTATATTTACATTAAGTAAATTACTCCCTCGTAAAGAAATATATATGTGTTCGAAGTTATTTTCTCTTGTGACCTCTTTCAAGATTCACCAAGCAATCCGTTGCATCGTGTCGTCCGTTATGGATTACTATTATATTATTTAGTATCTGCATCCCGTGTGCATTAATATTATTTATTTTTATTTTTTAATATTGTCTGGAATTCTAAGACAGTTTTATCATATCATAAAATATAGCATAAAATATATCAAGATTTTTCATTTTAAGTTTGTACGCTGGTATTTAGAGACAACGATGATTGTCACACTGACATTAGAAAAATATCAACAATTAGAACGAGGAACAATTAGAAGAATAAAATCGGTGAATATACCAAAAAATTACGTTTTTAATTTGAGAATTTTCCTCTTAAAAAATATATTCTTCAAGTTTCAAGGATATTTTATATAGAAAAGAAGAATATATTCTCTTATTCATTACGAATATACGTATGTGTTAAGAGGGTTTGTAAAGATATAATCCTCTTATTTCAAGAATACAATTTTTTCGATGTGATTTTCTTTCCTCTTACGTGCATCAACACGCACAGAACTGTAGTTTCACAGTCACATAACATTTATCGATCTATTTTGAGTATCCTATTTTGATAACATTCAATTTTATGGCGCATCGATGTTTTACCTTGCTTCGAATGTCGTTACGTGTTTTTCTGTTAAACAAAAAAAATACTGGACCACAAAAACCAAAATACGTCGAATTGGAAGTTTTATATCGAGCGATGCTTTATGGATATCCGGCTCTTGTGCTGCATCCACTATTTATAGCTATTCTCTAATAGTTTTCACTAATTTACGTGAACATTGAAGGTCGCCTTTCTCCACGTGTACACGGTGCGATTGTTTTTCCTTTCAGCCGGGAGTTCCAGTCTGGTTAACAAGTGGTTTCGCGGCGGTTTGACCATTCGTTTCGCGGAACAATAACGGGTCTTTTTAAATAATTCGGCTTTTCAGGGCTTTGTGTTTCGCGTAAGCAGTAGTTAGCCGGGAACACAATAGAGCCACGCAGACCCCTTTGACCCTGTCCTGTTAGTTCGCAGGATACGCAGGACCGATCAGGCCACGAGTACGGCTGCTTTCGGAGTGCAAACTCCAGGGCGAAACCGCGGCTCCCTACTTCTTTCCCGCGCGTGCCTCTGATACGAAGTGCTCGCCTCGCATTGAGTAAAGTACATTGTACAGTATCGGGATACAAATGTTTCCGACGTGCTTTACATTCTGAGGACATACATATTGAACGATGCATCGAATACGCAAATACGCAAAATTGCCAGTATGTTAATGACAAACAAGTAAACTGACCCGACACGATTGATATTAGCGTATAAACATCTGCATAAACACGTTATTTATCGTTAGATATATATATATATATATATATATATATATATCCTAAAACCGCTAATTTACCATATAAATGGAAACGGTCATTTAACACGATCGTTAATTTTAGACTGTCTGTGTTACAGGTAGGACGGAATGATTTGGAACGAGACGATCGACTGCTGATCCAGCGTTGGCTAATTCGGATTGTCGACCAGCCGGGCTGACTCGCGTGTTCTGAAGGTACGTTATCACACCGCACAATCAAGTGACCCGCAGTCCTTGCTCCGAGCCTCTGTGTGTTCTTCTGTTTGTGAACACCCCGTCTTCTCTCTCGCAAGCCAATTAAACTGGCAATTAGTTTAATAATTAGCGATTTAATTAATATGCCACGCGACAGGACGGATGGACGGACGGACGGACGGACTGACTGACGGACGGAGATCGACCCTCGAGACAATGGTGAGCGAGCCCATCTCGGGGTCGATGTACTGTCGAGGGCCGTCGTACTTGTACCCTGATTAAAGACTCCCACGCGTATCAGGGAATCCCGAAGGATCAGAGCGGCGGGATTCCTTTGAAGTTGGAGGATTGATTCGCCTCGTCGCGGGTTCGAATACGGCCAGGACACGGGGCTTCCTTATTCGCCGTGCCGTTGATCAAATGCAAAGCCGATACTTTGAATTTTATTCCACGCTGTACCCGGCAAGGGTCTAATTTTCTCTAACTCTTTTTCGCCTCTTTCTTACGCAATGATTTTATCATTGCGCGTTGATTGTTCAAGATAAATAATTTCACTGCTATAATCATTTTATTCATTTTCTGCGTATTAGACTTCGATAAACAATGTAATGAAAGGGTTACAATGCTCTATATTCTTTATACATATTTGTTTCGAAATTGATACCATTTTACAGCATTAATATATTTTTTAATAAATTTCTTAAACAAATTTATTTTGAATAAAAATATATTTTATATAAAATAAATATATTTTTAATTCAAACAAACACAAGCTCTCGTTTTACAATCAAGTCCGTATAACTTTATATATACATACATACATACATATATATATTTTTTTGTTTAAATAAATTTCGTAAAACTCGAGTTTTATTCCATTCCGCGCATTTACCGTTTTATACAATACGTCGTGATTTTCCAAATATTGCGTGGGAAACTAAAGGCGGTAGCAGTGATTTATTATAAATAATTTATGATTCGGAATGCCATTTATTTTCCGACTGATATTATTTCTCGGTATGTGCGCCTTCTCGCCCGCAGCTGTGCGAGCTTACAATTCAGGCTTACGGGCGCAACAGCTTCCGATGCATCGAACGCGGCCAAGTTTTCCTTATTCATTGCACGGTTGATCAAATGCAAAGCCGATACCTCGAGTTTCATTCCATTCCGCGCGTTTTACACCGGCGGCGAATAAAAAGTTCCAACGATTCATCGTCTCTCGCGTTTCCTCGCCCTTCGTAAGTATAACGATGAAAATTGTATCTGTCCTTTATGTCTTAGCATAGCTCATTGACAGCGTTATGCAAACTTTTCATAAAGAATACATTTTGAAGAATAACAGCCAGAGAAAGAGGATAGAAATGTATTCAGCATTATAAATTGATATATAAAAAAAAGAAATAAAGTACATTATGCTATTCAGTTACACATGCAATTCTTTAATAGAATTAAAAATGTGTTAGAAGAAAGTTGTCATTAATCGCACTCCATTTTGTTTTTGAATAATATTTCTTAAACAAATACTAACGCATGAACTAGAGACAGGCGTATGAAAACTTTCTATTCTGATATATTAATTATTTTATATTAAAAAATACTAAAAAAAATCGATTCTTTTATTAATAGCATGCACTATTTCATTAATTATTATTTATGTATTTTTTTCCTGGTTCATGCGATAACTGTATTCTGCACAATTTGCGATAAGATTTGCATCGATCGGACGAAAAGAAGTCTAATTATATTATTGCTGCAAAATGACGAGTACGTTTAAAAAACGGATTATATGTATGTATAGCAATAATTTTATAGTAAAAAGAATATTTTTCTACTCCTCATATAATATACAAATATCACTTAAAATTTTGTTTTAGAACATTCATCCGATTAAAAAAAGAAAATTAGTAAAAATGAGTATAAAATTGAGGCAGTTTGATCTTCCAGTTCCTTTAATAATATAAATTCTGAAATTCACATTTTCTCATAATATCGATAATGCCGCGATATTCCATGTGTCGAAAATAAATAGCCCGGCGCAATAACCGGTGCATTAGTCACGGCGGACGCGTTATTGTTTGCCCTTTGTGCCTTTCGTTTTTCTCCGGTCGCGGGACACCGGCTGCGTTTCTGGCTGTCGCGAGCAACAGTTTCCGGCAGCGCAGTGTACACAGGCGTCCCAATTCGCGCGAGTCGCGCGGCAAACGCGACAAACTATCGCGCCGCGTTAATCGCGTTATTTGCCCGCTAATTAAGCACGCGCGATAAATTTGGCGCCCGGGCGAGAGGTGGCGTGTTTATTTGTACGTTCGCCGCGCACGTCCATACATCGATACGTTTTGCACGTGATTCTTTTTTACAGCTCGTTGGGCGGCGAGTAACGATCGCAACTGAACGTATTTGTACTCGATCCGCCCTTTCTCTCTCTCTCTCTCTCTCTGTCTCAGATCTTTTTTTTTCGAAGATACAGTGTTATTACAGAATTGAGAGTTCGGGAGGGATACATTTCTAGTTAAAAGGACTTATGTGCGCATCACGATTTATGAAAAGCCTCTGGGGGCGCGCCACGTTTCGTCCTATCTACGTAGCACGATAAAACGCTCAATTTTGGGAAATTTCTTGCGGGATGTTAACAGCAGGTGCAGCCACTGCGAGTTAATTCGAGATTCGAGCTCTTTCTCTCTCTCTCTCTCTCTCTCTCTCTCTCTCTCTCTCTCTCTCTCTCTCTCACTTTGTTCGGTTTCGAAACGATTCGTTTCAGTGGAAACTATTTATTTGCGTGAGAGTTGAAATAGCAGTAAATTTTCGCTCTCGTAATTCGAGTTCTCATTCTTTCATAATGAGACTATTGACCCTATTAAGTCTTAAGATATGTCATTCCCAGCGTTTTGAATTGTTGCCTTAAATTCTTAGCCTCAGAATAATTCATTGTTCTAATCAAACATCATTTTACATGAATTAGGTACGAATGTATAAAACATTTGGTGTATCATACACTGTCCGATTAACAATAGCAAACTAATAAAAACTTATATAAAATGCCTAAATAAAAAATTTGCATGAACGTACAGCGTGGAACAAAACTGCGACAGAAGTTGCTGTTAATTGCTTGCATTTAATTTCCGTTACTCGTTTATTCATGAAAATCGATCGTTCGTCGTACCTTTAATTAGCAACCGTACAATCAAGGAAAGAACGGCGATATGGAATTTAAAAACAACACGTTGCACGCAATTACAAGGTCAATTATTATACCGCACATTTAGTAATCCTTTTCAAAACTCATGTTTTGTATTTGGATTAAACGTAAACACTTTAAAATATTTAACCCTTTAGAATATAGTAGCAGATATTTTTTATTATACGTAGCAAATTATTATGATAGAAAAAACAGTGATCCTCAGTGTTTTTTAATTTGAGAGAAAATTTTCCATTTCGGAGAATTTGTGAACTTTTGAAAGAAAAGAAAAAGGGAAAACAGACTGGGGGAAAATTAAAAATATCGACAAAGTAATGAAAACTACTTTTTTTGAAAAAAAAAAAAAAAATTAATTAATTTTTCTTTTTAAGAGATGCTTGCTGTTATTCGTTTTTATTATCTACTAAAAATATATTTTTTTATATAATTGAACACACTTTATGTTCAATCAATTTTCTGTTTCTGGATTAAAACAGCACCTGAGGATGATGACATTAAACTAATTATAAAGAAGTAAAATAAATGATTTGAATATAATAAAGATTTCCGACATTCTTTATCAAAATTTAGAATTTGGATATAAGCTACTCTGGAACTAATAAAATCTGGGATAACAAATTTATTTTATGTGAGGGAAAATACGAGAAAAATTTAAAATACAGCGTGAAAAAAAAGGGAAATTTTGGAGGAGTACAAGGGAAATTTCATACTCTCATGAGAATACGATCATGATGATCTTGCAATCAATTTATGCTTTTTTGCTATTTTATCGAGATTTTCGTAAATGTATCGCATCAAGATTGCCATGTAATATTAAACTCAAAGGAAAATGTAAGAAGATTAAAATTCATCGAACAAGATACACAGAGCTGTGTATGCGAATGATTTTGTATGTAGCTCGTTTCTGAAGACACTAATATTCTCGCTCGCGTTACTTAACATCGCGACATACATATGTAGTCTTCTTCAAAGGATGCGGGGCGGAGGGGGAGAGTTGATTAACACGAATTGCTTGAAAATTCAAGAGCGGTTGTGGGAAGACGGCTGCACCGTTTTACGAGATGTGGGCAGGTCGAGAAGTCAAATGACCAGTAACCAGCTCGAGTTCTTCGCCGGCACAAGCGGAGAGAAGCTCCGTCGTCGAGCTTAAGTGACTCATACGTGCACACACATACACACGTACACCCTACATTTCGCTCACGCGAGTAACGCTCCTTTCCACACGCGTGCGACGCATTTAATAGTGCTCCCACGCAGCGCGCACTCTCGCAATCAGTTTGGGTAATCTTAAACGTCGGGGCTGGCTTTATCGCATATGCATATTCACTACCGGCACGATAAGCATGTATATTAAAGCTCCCATGCCACACTCCTACCGGCAAAATGAATACCTATGCGACTACACAAAACTATCATGTGTTACACGATACGTTCACGTAATGAGCGTGTTGATTTTGCTAGACGTATGTGGTTGCCTCGAGACCCAAGAAAGATAAATGACCGATAGAATTAGAAGAATTTGCGTATACCGTTTAAACATCCACTGGGCGTTTTCACATTATCTTAATTCCCGACCGTTACGCGTCGCGAATGCTTCTCCTCGTTAGAGAAGAAATATAGTATATTCCGGCCATCCTTTCGATGGCGAGGGACGCATTTGAGCTGCGAGCGTTACGGGGAACGCGGATGCGGTTAACGACGTAATTGGTCGTTTTAATTGGTCGTATTATTGTTTAGTGCGGTTGTGCTATCGAACGAGTCGCGAGGCCGACGACGTGTACCTTCCTCTCTCGGAACGCAATTCCCCTTCTGTAATAATTATTGCGTCGCGAGCACGCTTACACGCGTAATTCACTCGCCGTCTAGTAACTCGAACGCTGCACGCACACGCATTTCACTTCGGATCGCGTAGTACACGCGCGCCCGAACGGACATCGTAGACGAGACATGCGCGGCCGCAATTGGCTGAAATTAGCGACGACATTGTTCAGTTTACTCTCCATCCCCGCAATTGCCCCGTTAATAGCCGCGGAGGAACCTTTCTTTACGACGCACTCGTTCCATAACACTCGACCGCTCATCAGCCGAGGGAGATGGAGTGTCTTTCATTGATGTTCGTCAAAAAGCGCTGCGACTTGAGTGACGTTCCACTATTGCTTCGTATTTTCTTTGAGAACGTCGTGGTACTCTCGAGAGCGCTTCTGGAGAGCCTGGAGAGAGACGTATTATTTATGTGCTTGGCGATTAATAGCTGCTGTAATTTGAAACGAACTGCATATTAAACCAGGATTGGGCGTTAACGCGTAAAATATAATCTACATTACGTGTATACAACGTAAACCATGTTTTAGGTGCTATCCTTTTTATAGTCAAAGGTGTCATCTATGTAAATAATAGTCAATGAATTAAAGAAGATTCAAATTTCATCAGAAAATAATATTATTTCACTTAAGCTATTTTGTTTTTAAATAAAAACGCATTTGGCAACTCTAGGGAGAGTTGCCAAATGCGTTTAAGATATAAAATTATTATAAGATATAATAACTTTATATCTTAATTACTTTTAAAAAATATAGATATACGAATATAGATATACGAAAGATTAATTGAATATTAAATCGGCTAAAATTATTTCTTCTATATTAAACTATCCAATTTATAATAATTTACATTGCTTGTATTGTCTACATGAAAGAGATTCGTGTAAACATGACGTAAACAACACGTGAATAAACCATGTAGATGCAATTTTGAAATTTACGGTACAACCTTGTATATTAAACCTTCAACCGTGTAATCGAATCCGAACCTTCTCGACCCTCTTCGAAAATCTATATATAACTTTATCATATACATACGGTTGGAAAATTTGTGTCAAATTTAACATATATCGCATATCCCAAACGATCATT
This sequence comes from Solenopsis fugax, assembly GCA_003595255.1. Classification (NCBI taxonomy): domain Eukaryota; kingdom Metazoa; phylum Arthropoda; class Insecta; order Hymenoptera; family Formicidae; genus Solenopsis; species Solenopsis fugax. Next base: position 21,776 of record QKQZ01040743.1, read on the forward strand.
CAAATTTTCGTTTTAATTTAATGTTTAAATTTTTGTTAGTAAAATGAATATAAAAAGTAACAAATATTATGTAAAAAAATTAAAAAACGATAGATACAATTTGCAACAAACAAAATGTGGAAGCATATTTCTTCAATAAAATTACATTTATAGTATGTTACATTGTAAATGTAATTGTATTGTATCAATATTTTATTAACATGTTTTATTAATTTATTTTGGAATTTACGTCTTTTAAAATTACATTATTTTCATATTATTTGTCCACTTACTCATATATTGTTATTTTAAAACTGAGAAATGTTGTTCACAAAATGTCGTTCAAAAAATATTTTTGTAAATAAATTAAATAATGCAATCACATTATGTTAAATTAACATTCAGGTATTTTCAACATAAAAATTCAACAGTCAATTAAAAAATTTGAGCAAGAACTGATTTTAATATAAGTTCAAAATGATTTTACTCTACGGAGGATATAAATGTATCTAATTACATTAGATAAATTACTATGCACATGTATATTACAGCATAAATGATACATATGCATTATAAAATGTAAAACTATTTGTGATTGTTATAGTATCAAGTTGATCTATACACATATATTATTTCCATAATATGACATCTCATATTTCACGCAAGTTATACAAATCTCTCCGTGTAGTATAACATGATCGAATAATTATGATCGCTCGAAGGTCTTTTGGCAACGAACCAATTAGCTCGTGCATATGTATGCGCGTAAATCATCCCCAGTGAATCGATGAAACCATTTTCTCGAGAAATAAAGCGTGACGAGGAGATCGCGGTGAATGGACACCTTCTCGCTAAGTACTCGCTAAGTACTCAAACGAGGACTGAGAGTTCGCCGTTAGGTAACATTCTGTGTTGTTCCAATTGAACAAGTAATAACCGAACGCGCGGAATCTGTGTACGGCGGGTAAATTGATTACTCGTTCAAAAGTGAAATCAGCTAAATTTCGCTCGCTAGGTAAACAAAATCAAAACCCGACGGACCGCGTTGGCGAGCTCAGTCAAAAGATTGCCAAGTTATCGACCCGACAACTTTCATGTTTAAAAAAAATTTAGGATACATAGAGAGAAGAAAGTTGCAAAGAAAATTGTAATAAAGCAATATTTTCATGCGCGTTAATTGGGTGTCATTCTCCACGTACGGAAGTAGCCATGGCGATAGTGATCGATATCCAAAGAGAAGAAGTCATCCATATAAGCCATAAGATATTGCTCGGGCAGTGCTCGTCGACACGAAAAACATGAGCAGGATTTAATTCAGAACTAACGACGGAGGATGCGATAAGCAGAGAGAAAGAGAGAGGAAGAGAGGGGGGGAGAAAGGTGGTGGTCCGATAATTGCTTCTCAAAGCCGGGCTATTCTATGTCGCTCTCGCTCTCGCTCTCGCTCTCGCTCTCGCTCTCCCTGGACCACGGTATTCTAGCCACGGGCTATGCATTAATTCGGGAACGATCCCGCGGGAGGAGTAAGGAATGTCGTTATAGCCGACTCGAGCCAGTGCCATCGTTGTGTGCCTCGTTCCTCCAAGTTCGGATAATTGCTTACGAATTTAGCCGGCGCGGGTGTGCGCGCGCGCCGACCCCATGTAGGTTTTCTTGCTCGGCCGCTGTCGCCGTGATACTGACAGCACGTGGTGGTTACCGCTACGGTCACTACTCTCCCGTTTAGATGGTGCAGCTGCGCCACCCGGCCGAGCGGCGATGCAGGTGCACGAGGAGCCCTGGTGTCCCCCGGGGCGGTCCGAGGGACGCCGCAGTCGAGGAGAGACCTTTGTCGTCCTCCGTGTAAATTAACCATCGGATGTAGATCGGTGGGACGGTATTTATGGTGTCTCTTACCACAGAGCGACCACATAGTACTAGAGTATGATCCGCATGCTCGCTTTATCAACAAAATCAGAAACGAATTTCACGAAAATTCCAACGGCGATGCAACATCCGCACATCTACAATATACGAATGTACGTCCCTCTACAATATTAATCTGTAATACTTTTTTTTTATTAATTTAGGATCGAGATTTTTTCTTGACTAAAGCATTGAGGTATAATTTTTGTTATATGTGTATTATAATTTAGGCATATATTTTAATGCATTTTGAAAATTTGATTTATATAGAAGAAAAGGTGGAATTATAAAGATGTTACGGCCACTCGTATTAATTTCGTCATTATGATTACAAAACCATTTTCTTCTTTATTTATTATAATAACGCTCAAAAGTATTTGTTCATTCTAATTTTTATATGTATCTCTTACACATATTCTTAAATTCCATTCTAATTCTATTACATATAAAAAAAAATTTTGAGCCACTGAGATTATTATTTTTATACGTATCTCTTACACATATTCTTAAATTCCATTCTAATTCTATAATATATAAAAAAAAGTTTTGAGTCACTGAGATTATTATTAAACCCAACCTTAATCCCGAAGATTAAGAAAGAAGATTGAAATTCACTTTTCTTCAACATTCTCATCATTTAATCAAGAAAGTTAAGTGGGCAAATAATACTTTTAAGCGGTAGTGTACTTTCAAAGCGAGTAGCTTAAATATTGCTGGATTTGAAGTTATCTTCGTCTCGTTTAACAACCGACGTTCTCGCATTAACTTTAACGTTCCGATGTAATGTACTTTGAATAGAACGTTATGGGCGCAACGTCGCCAGCTCGAAAAGTTGAATAAAAATTGATGCCCCAGCAAACGGCGAATCAACTTGCATAAATGATAACGCGAGATACGCAGGACGGACGAACTCGGGGGAAAAGAGAAGAAACTTGGACGTCCTCTCTGTTTCGTCTGTTACGCGAGCGGTGGTAGCTCAATGATCTTCGCCGTCCTCGCAAATTTCTCCTCTTGCAGCTGCGCTGCAGATGCAAGTGCGGCGTTTGAGCAAGAAACGCAATACGGCATTATGCACCGGTATTGTGTTGTCTACTACCGCGCAAAGTAAACAGCAAACGGGGGACAGAAGTAAAGCAAATTTACGGTAATGAAACTGTAGTAAAGTAAGTTGTAGCAAAAGGAAACGTAATTAAATCTGTCTAATTAATCTTTCGGTCGTGGTCCCACACGACGACTCCTGTAATCCGTCCTCCTCCCTTGCACGCCCATCTTTCTTCAAAGACATTTCAAATGACGACTATCTTGCCCGCGCTTGTTCCGCGTATTTGATTAAGAAGATTCGAGCGTGCTGCTCCACGTTCAATTTACCGCCCGAATAAAATGGCAACATCGCAAACTTGCTATTGTTTGCGATTGTTTTCTTATTAAAGGATTTACTTCTTGTTAAACGGAAGTGCCTCGTGATAGCGCAATAACAGCGACAGTTGGATATCCGATCGTGAAAATAGCTTGCAATTTCTTCGCGAAGAAGTAGACTCGGCAGAGGAGCTAGGCAGACAGCGTTTTAAAACAAAGAAGTTTGTTACGAGAAACTTGAGCGTGGTTTCGAATTCGATTTGCAGGCCCCACTCATGATTTTTCTCACATTTAATACAGTCCTTTTGAAATTGCCTCGCCTCGCCTCGCCTCGCCTCGCCTCGCATCGTCGTACTTGGAACGCGCCGCTCTGGATGGCGGATCCCGGAGGGGCGCACAATTGCGGCGCATCAGACTGCGGAATGACAATGTGGGCGGAGGGTAGTAATCACGACAATAGAGGAATAACCGTATCCGCTGTTGCCTAGTTTCATATAACGAGATTGCCGATGATAGCAATCGCGGTTGCGGCGAAAGGAGAGAGGGTAACGTGCACGCCGGGCGAACGGGCCCTTTTGAGCCTCTCCCCCCTAATTAATGCTGTGCGCGCGCGCTCGCGCGGATCTCTCAATTGGACGAGCTCGCTGCTCTCGAAATATGACTATTCGCAATGTCGCGCGAATGCTTGTCAAACTTTAGGCGGGCGTGGAAACAGAGCCGTGTCGCCGCGTCGTCGTCGGCGTCGCGTCGCCCGTCGCTTTCGTTCGTTACGCCAACTTTCTCGTGCAATTTGTTTATTGTCACAACAAAGCTGTAAACTCGCTAATCTGCATGGCTAATAAGAAGCGATCGCACGAATAGTCGCATACTTGTTACATTTAAATTCCTCTCTTGCGTTTTATTTTAATTTACGCATCTTGGGCAATTATTTATTTTACGCTTCTCACATTATCTTTTTTTGCTTTGAAATATTCGGAATCACGCTTTCGCAATAGAACAACGCTGTATCAGAATATATCAGAGTATAAGTCTCATTCAATATCTATCGGAAGCAGTTTATATAAATCTTAATTAATTTATCTTAATTAATTTAAATTTAAATTATTTTTTTGCAATTTTTTGTTTTTGTGTTACCTTAAGTATTTCTATATTTCTATATAACTATTTTCATTATCGTGCACAATTTATCTTCCCACACAAAAGGACATAGTTCTATATAATGATAATTAAATATTTAAGGATCAAACTTACACCAATTTCATGAGTTAAATAACATTTTGTTATTTTTAATTTCCACATGTGTCGAAATGTATTATTTTAGCACAAAACACATGGTTAAAAAGCAATTACTAATTCATAATCTAATCAACCCATTTCTGTGATTCTGTGCTTTCCAAATAACCAACGTTTATATTAATATATGCACCTAATAAATCACAAATTAAATTTGAATCAAAATAATAATACATTTCTTGAGTTAAATTATTTAATCGTTTTAGTCGTATTAAGAAATAAGATAATATTGAATAGGAGCAGTGGCGACGTAGAAATGATTAAAAATAACAGGTATAATTGGACCCTGCGAATTTAACAGTGAAAACAGACGTCATTTTTAGGAGCCGGTAATGAGATAGCGAAGGGCGATAATCGTCGCGCTATCGTAGGTTTCGCGCAACACACACGTATACGTCAATTGCGCTTATCTCGGCTCTCTCGCGAGCGGTTCTCGCGGCTGGCCGTGATTTTTAATTGCACCTCCCGTCGCGGCCTTTTGTCCCGCCAGCCCTTTTTCCCTTCCATGGCGACATCGGCACGATAATAAAGTCCCATCGGGACGGACGGGTATACACAATTAGCGCGCTTGTGACATTCGCCCGTTGTCTCTCGGATGTTAGCGAGAGAGAGAGAGAGAGAGAGAGAGAGAGAGAGAGAGAGAGAGAGAAAGGAAAGAGAGAGAAAGCCCAGGGCTCGCTGGCCGTACCGCATAACCACTCAAATTCGCAGCGAGAGGTAACTCCACCGCGATTGTTCCACAATTCGTTTCGTGCGGCCGGCGCGCGGAGATTCCATCCAGCGCGATATAATATTTGCTCTCTCTTTCTCTACCTGCGTACCTTTTATTGCGTTTCTCGCGCTCAGAAGGTTTCCTACACGTTTTCCTACTTTTTCCCCTTTAATTCTTCGCATATCGCATGTGTGTTCTCTCTAATTGCGTGGGACGCAATCCGTCAAATGAGAGAGAGAAAAAGAGAGAGAGAGAGAGAGAGAGAGAGAGAGCATTACGCGCGCATGCGAGAGTTACCTCGAGACTCGATAGTGCACTGTGTTTACTATAGCAGATAATAACGAGGTAAGCGGGGGCTTTAACCCCCCCCTTCCTTCCCCTCGTTACGTGCCGGGTTACAATTATAATTTTATTGCGGCGGAAACGCGGCTTACCGAGCCCCTTCTTGGCCGGCTAATCTTCCCTTCCTTTTTCCTTTTCTCCCTTTTGTATAACTGACTTGTAGAACTGCGTTTCAACAAGGATGACGACGACGATGACGACGACGATGCAACGTCGACCGTCGTACATTCGCATTTGATGTTCGATCGCGGTGAGAGAGAGAGAGAGAGAGAGAGAGAGCTTTCGCTATCGGACACCGAGTGTCCTACACGGACGTTTTCGTCGCGGGGCGCTTTCGAAAAGCATCGTTAACGGCTCCGATCCGGGTCAAATGCTTCTCGCCCTGTATGATGCCATACACATGTGCGCGCGCGCGCGCGTGCTGCAAGCAACGCGTAGAAATCCGCAAACGCGTGTTTCTCGCGTATCGCGAGCGCGTTTGAGCGAAAGCTCTCGTCGGCCGTCGACCGCAACGCGTACTCGAAACGTAATGCATAGATGTGCTCGCGTGCACATATGTTTCGCGTTCGTGTATACATATATGTGCTCGTTTGCACGCCCGCGGGCACGCTAGTAATTCGATTATTAATTTAATAATCAATCATCGACCGGGCACCAAATCGCATTAGTGACGCCCGGTTAAATTACGTACGTGGATCGTGAACCCGGGCGTCCGCAAAATGGTGAGAAAAAGCTGCGCGCTTTTTTATCTCACGCATGGGATCGGATGCGACGCGATGCGTGTATGACATTTGCCGATTGGCGGGGATCAAACACTTTTCGACTCGGTGAAATAGATAGAGTCAGCGACGTGCATGACTTTGGAATCTGTGTGTGGTTCCGAAATTTTAAAGAATTCAAGCCAAAAACCGATGGCATCGATTCTGGATATCGAAACCGTTTTGTGGTTTTTAGTATCAAGATACTAAATCAAGATAATCAAAGTTCTGTAATAAACAAACCAAGCGAAATGTTTGTTTAATGATGAATTCGATACGTTAGAACTTATTGTTATGATTAGATTGATAACAAATGAAACCAGATAGCTGAGTAAAATTATTTCACTGAGAAAAATGTAGAATTTTTTTAGCTTTTTAAGATCAAACAGAATTTCGAGTTATATCATGAAATTAAAATATTGGACTCGATATTTTATAGCTAAAACGTTTGATGAACTTATAAAAGTTGTCACTTTCTGATTAAATCCAAAAAAACCACAAAAGGTTTAAGTTATATTCGGTAGACGTTTTGTCATTAAAGTGTTACGCTGACCTACTTAAATATACATTTAATATTATTTGAGATATAAATTTAATATTATTTTAAAACTTCTCTCTGCTAGATTTAATGGGAAGGATTTAATTACCTCGTTTGGTACAATAGTTTTTAGAATTTCGTCTATTTTCTAACAGACATACTGATTAAATCTGTCAGATTTTCAATTTATCCAACCTAATTTTTCCAGTATTTATAATATAAAATACTTATTTATGCAATATATCTTACAATTAGATACAAGACATTACTTAAAAACGCAAAGGAACAATAATACTTAATATACACCTTAGGACATTTATGTTCTGTGCTTATTGAAATATCTTTGAAATACTTAGAACAATTATGTAAACAACAATCTCTATTTTTTTCCCTAAAAAAGTTTGGCATCTAGGAGATAGGCCTAGATACATGCCAAATCGTGCGTTGCCAGTTTCTGTTCGTGCACGTTTTTCAACCAAGCTGTCTTGAAAATTCATCCTGAGACCTGTCTTGTGCAGAGTGATTGCTTTTTCTACATTACAAAATTTTTATTTTGTCATTTTCAATTAATTTTCGTTAAATTGCAAAGATTACACAAACTAATAAGAAATATTGAAATTTATATTTTAATTTTTTAATTTCAAATTTAAAAATTAATTTTGATTTTTTTCAAATGTTTCTTCTAATTAGTTTTAAATTTTTGTAACGCAATGTCAATAATAAAATGCATTGTTTAAAATGTAAATAAAATGTAATCAATTTATATCTATTTGCATATTATAAAACGTCATTTTTCAATTACTGAATAATTCGATTCTTGATTAAAAGATTTTAATGGTTGACATGAATCTTTTATTTGTACAACTAAATAATTATTGAATCCCAATGTTTAATTGAACGTATTGGACTAAATATTTTAATTTTTTAACAAATTTTTTTCAGTGTAATTATAACACAATTACAGTATAGTTATAACATTTATGTATAATTTCTTAAAAACTAAACTATATAAATAAATGAATAAATAAAATGAAAAAAAATGCATTTACAAATAAATGAATACTTTCAAGAGATATTAAAGTACGAGTATATGTAAGAGTCACTTAATAATTTTTTTATACTTGTAAAAGTGACAATAATAAACGACGAGCACAAACGATCCACAGTATCTAGCAAGGGTCTGAAAAACAATAGTGTATATTAAGTATTAAGTTGTATTGTCTCTAAGATACTAGATTAAGATAAAACATCACAAAAGGCTGCAATCACGTTGCATTCACGACTTGGCGGACGCAACTTTGGCACGCCACGTGACGGGGGGTTGTTTTTCCCCGTCGATTATATCGCTCGCGCGGATATGCCGAAATGCAGTGGCCATGGCACACGGCAGTATGCATGCCCGATCGGACGGAGAGGGGGCTTTTAAGCGAACGCGAGATCGACAGCCGAAAGTGGTGCTCCAACGTGCCGGGCCCGCATCGTCGCTCTCATTTTCCTATTGTTTCTGCGAGCGACGTCGAGCACGCGGCCGAATAATAAATGCGATCTTCTCTCGCTCTCGCTCTCCGTCCGCGGTCATGGAATATCCCAGTTTTGTGGACGTGGACAATGGCGATCGAATGTACGGACCAAAATGGAGTTTCTCCATTACCTCTCTTTTCCACCCGCATGCTTTGTCAATTACGCGTCGCACCGCTGCCGCAGAGAGAGAGAGAGAGAGAGAGAGAGAGAGAGAGAGAGAGAGAGAGAGAGAGAGAGAGAGAGAGAGAGAGAGAGAGAGAGAGAGAGAGAGAGAGAGAGAGAGAGAGAGAGAGAGAGAGAGAGAGAGAGAGAGAGAGAGAGAGAGAGAGAGAGAGAGAGAGAGAGAGAGAGAGAGAGAGAGAGAGAGAGAGAGAGAGAGAGAGAGAGAGAGAGAGAGAGAGAGAGAGAGAGAGAGAGAGAGAGAGAGAGAGAGAGAGAGAGAGAGAGAGAGAGAGAGAGAGAGAGAGAGAGAGAGAGAGAGAGAGAGAGAGAGAGAGAGAGAGAGAGAGAGAGAGAGAGAGAGAGAGAGAGAGAGAGAGAGAGAGAGAGAGAGAGAGAGAGAGAGAGAGAGAGAGAGAGAGAGAGAGAGAGAGAGAGAGAGAGAGAGAGAGAGAGAGTGAAAGAGAGGACCCGCGGTCGTCTCCTCGGTCGCGATTTTTTTCCCCCCTCGCACTTATTGTTCTGTCTCGATTATGCTCGAGAAAGCCACTCGATTAACGTCACACGGGCACGCGATTATGACACGGAGCGCGGAGCTTCATTAACGTGTCGACGGCCTCTCCACGTCGCGGATCGAGCTTCGAGTGTTTCGTTACGCCTGGGCAATAATATGTGAGATCGCTTTCAGGAAATCATCCGTTAGAATCTTGTGGGGATTCTGTGTTGACGCGTAGAGCTCGCGCTTCCATTACATCAACAAGACAGAGACGAACGACGTGATGTATTACTTTAGAATCTGTTTCGTGACATAATTCATTTCGTTAATATATATGCACAGAGAAAAATTAGTTAAATTGAAAACCAATATATTCTATTTAGCAATCATTGTTTTTTGTATGTATAAGCAAGAATATAGAATCTTTTTTAAAGGATTTCATGTTCCACAGGATGTTTCCATAAATAACTTAATCATTTAGAGAATATCTCTGTGCTCCAATGATACGAAAAAATATCATAGAAAAAAAGTTGTACGTTTTGAAGGGATAAATATTATAATAGGCATCATTCTCTTATGTTTAATATTTTATGATATTTCGAGATTATCAATATTTTTTTTAATGGGATGGCATATTTTCATTAACATAGTAGCTTATAAAAAATAAATTTAATCATACATTAACTTTTCGTTAAGATGACATTAAATAAACTGATTTTTTGTGCTATTAAATTTATGTTTTCATGAATTATATTATGACGTTAATGAAAATATGCCATCCCAGCAAAATATTATATTTTTACCATATTTCAATATTATAATATTAGTTATTTAAAAAGCGCAATATAATTTGATAATTATATTCAAAATTTTTAATTCTCGATTTGAAGATATTATCATTTCTTATATCTTTTTCTCTCAACTTATAAAAATTATTATCGAATAATGAGAATATGTTTCTTGATGAAACAAAATTTCTTTATAAGCAAGTTATGTCCATTTAATCTCAATATTCACAATATACACTTAAAAAATAATTAAAAAAGATATTCTCAAAATATGAATGTTTTTTTGTGTATTATAATTTTATTATTAAGAATTTATTATCACTGTGACTCCGAGTTAAAATATCTCAAGCGAGTTTCTATGAGTTACTTAAGTTTGTATTAGGCGTCCTTTTTTCATTTCATTCAGAATTGATTCGCGAGAGGACACGGGAGAGGGGGGGATTCAAGGGGACGCGAGAGCGACGTAACGCAAAGTGCACTCGTCTCGATTACTGCAATTGCTGCAACTCACGAAACGCCGTGGTGTCGTCGTCCGCTTAGCCCGATGGGACGCGAGCGGCGTGAGAGAACGATGATCGATAGGCCGTTCATGGCGACACGGCCGATTACGATAATTAAGTGCGGAAACAAATATGAAATTAATACGTGCGCTTGTCCGTCACGAAACGGTCCCACGGCGTTATTAGCCGCACGCGATGTGCGTACGTGTGCTTACGTGCATGCGTGCGTGCGTATATGTGTGTACGTACAATAACGACCGATAATCGTGAGTATCGGTTTGCGTACAGGTATTACGGGTGCCATTGTTAATTGCGGCCATTGTCGAGTGGTCAGGTATTCCGACGTTCGCGAAGTTAATGCCCCATATTTTCGATCGGGTGCACATCACACGGAGAGATAGGCACGACTACGGGGTTGGAAGAGGGAGAGATGTGCGGGGGAGGCATGAGACAGAGAGAAAGTACGCTATTGTGCGTGTCGATTGAATCGAGTCGCTCCGCATTGTCAATTCCGACCGAGCGCGACTCGTTTACTTCGAAACTAACGGTTGTATGCGACGCCGTTTAAAAACCGCTTTCACCGCGAGCGAGATCCGCGTGCACGAGTGACGCTTGTTTTTTTTTTCTTTTTTTTCTCTGGATTTACGACATATGATATCTGTTAGACACATGATATGGCAAGTACGAGTAAACGCAGCGCGCAGGTCAAACAAACAGTAAGACTTTAATGACGTACACATACGTATAATGTCACATGTCTCCCAAGGTGACGCAGGTGTATGACTTGTATATGATTGCCAGAGTACGGCAATTATACGGTTGAAGTACCGCGAATTATACACTGTTGAAGATTCTCCACATCGCGCGACAACCGATTGTCCCGACGATCTTACACTGAAAGAAAAATGTTTTTAACGAAAAAGAAATATTTTTTCAAACCATATATTGTGAGTTTTGATGACTAAACGTAATTAAGTAAAAATAATTAATATAAAAATAAATATAATTAAGAATAACAAAGAATAAGTATGATTAAGAGACGTTTGAAGAATAAAATTAAGTACACTGAGAGAAAAAATTGTAGTGGTGGTAACTATAAGGGGGCAACCATATAAATTTTGTTAATAAAATTATAATATATAGTTAAGTGAACTATATTATAGTTATTGCAACTAAGTTAATGATTACACAGAAAAAAATGACTGTCAAATCAACAATTCATTGTTTAATATATATATATTATATAAGCAAGAATATAAAATCTTCTTGGAAGAATTTGATAATTTTGATCAGACATAATTTGCTTACATGAAGAAACAAAATTTCTTTATATTAGCAAATTATGTCTCTTTGAGATTATAAATACTTCCAAGGAGATTTTATATTCTTGCTTATATATGAAACAATGAATTGATTTGATACTCATTTTTTTTCTGTGTGTGTGTGTGTGTNGAGAACTAATAAAAAAGAGTTGTAATATACTATATAATATAATAATTACAACTACTTTTTATTAGTTCTTTTAATCATTAATTTAGTTGCAATAACTATAATATAATAGTTTATTTAACTATATATTATAATTCTATTAATAAAATTTGCATGATTGTCCCCTTATAGTTGCCACCACTACAATGCTTTCTCTCAGTGTAGCACACTCAAATCAGCGCTGATATAAAAATGGCGTCGGGGAAAAAGTTTCTCAATCGTACAGTAGCAAGTCAACGTGTTAAGTTGTCGTCTCGATGTGCGAGCGGGTATTTTAAGCGAGTTTCGGGAGTTTCCCGGGACCGTTTAAGTCTTCGACGGCGCGGCGGCTCTTTCGAATTAATCGCCGGCGCGAGATTGGATTTGCCGTTCACCGTACCGGAAGGGAAGAAAGGGAGAGGAAGGAGGAGGGAGGAGGGAGGAGGGGGATTATCTTAGGAGCAGCCCGGAATCATCGTCCTGTGGGATTGAACGGGTCCCGGCAGGTACTTCGGGCTGGAGCGCGGAGAAGCCATCTGTCTTATTACCGATGCACGCCATTCTCCCTTCCCGTCTTTACCCCTTGCGTGTTTACGTATGAAAATGATGCACTCCGACGTGATGGGCTCGGTGCATTCTGCTTCCCAAACGCGCCTCGGCTACACACGGAGGGTCCGACCGACTCCGCGCTAACGCGGGAGTGACCCACATTATGCGCGCCCCACATTACCAAGCTGTTATTATCCCTTCCCGTTCGAAAGGCCATCTTGCGAGATCATTAATCTCGCGCACTTACAGAAGCCGCCATTAAGGGAAATTATTTGAGAAGTATATTATTTTACGGACGATATCTACAAAGGGGGAAAAGGCGTCTCGACTCATCTGTATGTGCAGCACGGGTGAATTAATAATTTTCCGAAGATCGATAATTCGTTGACCTCCCCGGGGTAAAAAAAGGAACACGTGAGGAAGACACTGTCTAAAATAACACGTGTGCATGTGCGAGTATGCATATGTGCTCCTGTAAATCGCGAAGAAGAGAATGGAACGGACGCTCTTCTGAAATATTGAGTTTTTCGTGTACAGCGGATGTTTTTTTTTTTTCTCGAGACAGACAATTGTGCATTATGTATACATATATGAAACAAGTCAAGTTTTACTTTTATATTTTTGGAGTATATTTTATTGATGAAGAGATTACTCTCCCGCGACCTATTTGATATGCGCATTTATAACATTTCCCTTTATAATCAATTACGATCTAATTCGAATCCGTCGGATACGGACGGTCCGACGTTCGCTCGTGATTGTAAAAAGCGTGCTCCATAAATGCAACTATAAAATGCAAAAGGTTGTACGCGCTCTCTCGACTTTATTATGTAGAACGCAAGCTGACGCGAGTCGCTCTGTCTGTCCCTTTCTCCGGCGCGGTAGCGGGCGTCTGCAATATTTGTGCACTTGCGTACGTACGCCGTGCACGGAATGTTATTAAGCATGATAATAATTCGAGTGGAATACGGCAAACCCCTCGTAGCGACCGATCGTAGCATGGCGATAAGAGCGAATTAATTCCCTTGATGCTAGCTTCGCTAGAGCGATCCAGCTCGCGTCACGCACGCACACAGCACTTTGCATTCCTCTTCATCTGTTCGCGGGAAACTACAAGAAGCCGTTTGCCTTTACTCCGGCTTCCATTGTTGTGGCACAATTTTATTAAAACTTGGCGAATCAGCTCTCGACGATTCGCCCTCGATTCGCTTCTTCTCTTCGCGGTATTAAAGAAATACTTGGAATCGATATTATCAAAATTTTAGTCCCAATTGACCGAAATATATTTCGTATTGAAAGTTAAGGTCTCTGGGCGAGGCATGCGGCACAAATGTAAAATAAATATTAGTAAGATCCTGCCTCAGGTGCATTTTAATCTTAAGGCGATTAATGCTGCAAATAACGCGACGCGAAATTTTCGCACCGCACAAATTAAAGTGAAGTGCGAGATTTTTGTTCAACTACTTTTTTTTTAGCCGTGCACCGTTTTTCTTTAATATTTAATCTGCATTTCGTATATATTACGGGACTGTGTACGCGTTACAGTTCTGTTCAACACGATGGAACAACTTTTGCAATTCTCCCGGCAGCGCTCGTGTGGAGTCACTTGTGCTCTAATCCGCGGGCATGAGCTCGAATCTCGCTCGCTAATACCGCCAAAGAGGCACAGCCAGATGAGGCTATCGGCCGGCCACTCTTGAAAATACTGCGAATGGGTGGATATCACAATCAAATGTAGCTACAGTTAGCAGGTATTACCAGTAATCTCGCGTGACTGTCCTTTTCATGCTCGCTACCTATTATCCGTGCAAACGATAGCGCCGTGTCGCGAGCTCATCAATTCGCTCGATAATAAGTTTCAATCAACGTATTAATTGTTAATTACTTCATCTTTGTGAGCGTACCTTTGTTGCGGCGGCTTTTAGAAATATATGTAATATTGCTGGATTGATTATGTAATGATTATGTAATGCTTTAATTTGAGATAAAATTGACGAGGTTTTGATTTATCGATCAATTATCGAACATTGTAAGTTATTATTAAGTTGCATTCATTATTCGTTCATCGGAGGTATGTATTATGGATCTATTCGGAATAGATTCCGAATTATTCCGTTCGGAATTATTTCGTTTTTCCTGGAAAACATAATAGAGACCTAGAAAATAATTGAACAATTCCGTTCGGAATTCATATTCCGAACAATTCCATGATGCATTGAGAGAAGAATATTTAAACTCTAATAATTGAAGAATATTAATGTAATTATAATTAGGAGCTCTCTCCATTTTTATAATTATTACTGTTATAATGTCACTAATAATAACATACAATGTATTACATTAACAAAAAAGATTACAATTATAATTTAAATATAGTTGATACCAAAAAAGACTATATTATTTATAATTATTTTCGGTAGTAACTATATCTAAATTATGATACTTGTAACAATTTTTGTCAATATGTTATTAGCAATAATAATAACTATAGAAATGGAGATTCTAACCATAATTATTAAATTATTGCAGCGCGTTATCTTATAATTTTATAGCATTAGTAGTCAAGCCGTCCGTTTATTCGTTTGTTTGTCTGTCCGTTAACAAGATTTCTCAGAAACTGCTTAACTTTTTCAAACTTTGTTTTCGTCAATAGCACCCAAGGACCTTAGTTTTACCAAGACAAAATATGAGTCAGTTGACTGTAAAGAGGTCAAAAGTCAAGGTCAATGAAACTTTTTAACTCTTTTAATTTTTTTCAATTACGTTTTTTCTTACAACCATTGCATGCCAAGAATTTATTTTAACATTTACAGATATCGAATACTTTTTTCTCAGTGTACATACCTCGTACACACTTCATAAATATTACACTGTCGTTTTTTATACATGTATTGGGTTGGAACAAAAGTTCGTAGCGTTTTTTAATAGATGACACATTTGGTCACGTTAACACGTGAATTCGTTTCACGCATGGTTGAAACATATGACATATATACATGTTCTGAAAAGTGACATTTCAACGCGTCTTTCTCTGCGATTTGTATGTGGATTTATGAAATTTAAGTGTATTTACATCAAAAGTGAAAATGGAGGAAAATGAGGTGCATTTTCGTTATTTGATGCTCTTTTATTTCCGGAAAGGAAAAAACTCTGTATGTACAAAGAATAAAAAAAGATATGTGCTGTTTACGGAAATATGGTGCCGTAGCTGAGAGTATTGGGCGTAAGTGGTTTGCTCGGTTCAGAACAGTGGCACAATTTTGATCTTGATTGATTGGAAGACTGACAACGTTTTGGCAGATCTACAGTCATTGATGGTGACCAAATTAAAAATACGCTAATTGAAAATAATTCACGTCACACAACACGAGACAACGCTGAGATACTCCACATGTCTCATACGAGCGTTGTAAGACATTTGGAGACGTAAAAAACGCAGCAAACTTTTGTTTCGACCCAACACTTTAACATCATTTGTATCATTGTAGAGATGATACTACACATCCCAGTTTTTGTTCGCAGACCCGAGCAACACAAAGGCCTGCGTCGAGGGAATTTAACCTGGCGGCCGGCAGCGGAGGCAATTTCACAAATGACATATGGTGAGTCAACCAATAATAAGATTTTAATGAAATCTGGCCTAAAGTCCGCCTCCTTCCTCGACAAACACCGACTGCGGACGTCTGAGATTACGCGTTTGAGCGCGATATTCTAATGGGCGGCAGCAGGCAGCCGGTCTTTCTCGTGCATTTAGTCGAATGGGTTAAAACTGCGGTTATTTGCAGTGCACTTCGATCGAATTGGCTGCCGTTTGCATAATCTCCTTCCGTTGCCCGCCGCGTCGCATTCGTCCACATCCATACACCTTTCTTTCATCGGATCTCTCTCTCTCTCTCTCTCTTTCTCTCTCTCTGTCTCTCTCTGTCTCTTTCCTCCGTTTCCTCCATCTTTCCCAACTATCTTCCTTTTTTCCGTCCGGTCGTACATACCTTCCATGAAAACGATCGCGTTTCTTTGCTCGAGACAGGCGGGGAAATTCAGGTTCCTCTACGTGCGATCGCGTTTGATATATATCCGTCGATCGATCGAGTTTCACACGACGACGACGGATCGTTCACCTCGAGGGAAGAGTTTGATCACGAGGTAGTCGCGGTCAGCGCGGAACGTGGCTGAGCGCCACGAACGAATCGTCTCAATTGCGACTTCTTGTCGGGATCGGATTTCCGCAGATCGACTACGTTTACGCGAGCCCGGGTTGACGACGACGACGACGACGACGACGACCTCGGTGACACAGGGGATACGTGCACGGCGTGCCGGCGTTCTTAGGGGGAAACAAATGACACCCCATGATCGCCCTGAGTTTTGCACGTAACCGATTTGAATAAATTTTCACGCGGCCGTAAAAATTGCCGGTCTTGCCTCTGACATACTGAAATTGCGAGATTGTTTCCGCAACGTAGAATAAAAATATTTGTTTCGAGAAATTTATACGCGTCCTCGTACGCGGCTGGACATATTTTTCTTCGAGAGAGAGAAAGAGAGAGATAGAGAGAGATTTTTGCCCCGTAAAATAATCTCGAGACTCGAGTATCGTTTCTTTAGTACATGAGATCCTCCGATAAAAGGGAGAGACGCCGCGAAGCATGTAATTTGCGATTAAAGATCGCGTATAAAATTATCATACTGTAATCACGGGCTTTTGCGTGAAACGTGATGCGCGTAGATTTAACGAAAATTCATGGCCCAGCGTAAAATCATTTCGCATTATGTTATGAATAGCGCCAGAGCGGCCGGCACAAAGCAATAACCGTTAATGTCCGTAATAATCGTCCGCTGCATATTATTAATACAACTTAATTACCGGTAAGCAATCTGCGGTATATATTTGCGACAATTCCAATCGCCGGATGGTGGAATGTATTTAATAGTCATGAATTCGCGGTGTTCACGAGTCTGTGCGCTTTTGCGCGCGAATTACGCGGATTACGCTAAGTTTGTCCCGTTACGCGGAACGACACAGAGTTCTTGTTAAATTGCTCGTCTTCCGCTTATGCGATCCTGAAATATATACATATACACATATCCATATATACACACACACACACACACACACATCCACACACACACCCACACACACACACACACCCACACACACACACGCGCGCACACACACACACGCACATATATATATATATGTACATCATTGTATATCGTTCAAAGTGAAAATTTCCCGCCGGGCGTTCGCTTTAAACGTTGCTGAATATTTATGATCCCAATCTCTTTTCAGCCTACGGTAAAACGAGGTTTACCGCCATAATAGCGATGGGGTGTGCGTGGCGTATCCGCGATGACTTTAATAACTAGTTACCGGATTAATTGCGTCACTTTGTCACCGTTAATTTACCTATTAAGCACTTATCGGTGGAATGACGTATCACGGGCGCGCTCTGCACAATTATTCATTATGCTAATTGCGCGCGACTCTGCCGGATATACTTCCTTTTCCGCGCCGATATAAACGTCACGATGACATTTACAAAAGGTTACCTCTGCCACCATCGTGATAAACCTTACTCGCTCTTTCCGATCGTACAAATGCCATCGTTTACTCTCTAAATCTGAATTAGTGGATAATCACTGATATTCAGTGGTGTACTTGAGACTGATAAATCAGTGATTATCTTAACCCAAAAGTCAATATTATTGGTAATCTTTGAAAAGTTCTTATTGATCAGTGTATTAATAAATACTAATAAATACACAATAATCATTAATAAATTTATTGATTTTTCAGTTCAGATAATCACTGATTATCAGTGGCATACTTGGAACTGATAATCAGAATTATTCACTGATAATCAACCATCATCCACTGATTCAGATTTAGAAAGTATATCGGGTCGGAAAAGGAAGCTGTTAGTCCGCGCGCGACTATTCAAAGCTCCGCGTTATAATTTAAAATTAAAAGTGAGATTCTCGGGGCATTGCAAAAGTCGGATTTATATACTTAAAAAAAAAAATGGAGAAAATCTCAGGAAGGATTAAAAGTACGCTGCTGATCAAAGGACGGTATGTAAATCGTGGCGAACCTTAAAATAGCGAGAAAAAAAAAAGAAAGATAAATTATGCATCGACGGGGTGGACGCGAGGGGCGGGGAGAGGTGTGACGCCCCACGGCGAGATTAAAGCTGCCTCACCTGTCGTCAGAGAAGAACAGAATAGCGCTGACAGTAGTAGTACGAGCTGCATTTTAGTCAGACACTCGCCGCACCTGGAGCACGATTCGTCGCCGGGCGAAGTGGCGCTCCACCTCTTCTTC
>QKQZ01040755.1:0-16005 GCA_003595255.1 Solenopsis fugax
AACGACGACGGCCATTGCCGCGCGCCGCAGCGCGCCGCGCCGTCGGAAAGCGTCGGCTCTGCGGAGGGGTTTAGTCAGCTGATAGACAGCACGATGAGCCGGTACGAGCTCGGAGAGAGCGGGGTTGTTAATGGAAAGCCATTGTTCTCTAATCAAATCATTTGCTCGACGCTCGGAAGAGAGTAGAGAGACGAGACGACGGGGAAAACGCCGGTTCCGAATGGCTCGAGAGCAGGTGTTGCCGTGATCAACCCTTCCACTCGTCTCATCGCACCGATCCGCATCGTTGTCTTATTTGTTCTTAAACAAACGACCTTCGGATAACGTCCCTGCCACCTTTATTTCTTCGATTTCACACAAATATTCATGTAATGATCGAGTCGAACTCGTAAATTAGATCGTTGATATCATCAAAGAACGATAAACACATTTTGAATCCCCCAATATAAAAAAACTAAAATATAATAAGACTTAAAAATATATAATTCAGTAAATATATCAAGGAGCTAAGGGAGCCAAACGCCAGATCTTTGTGCTAATTGTCACTAATGAATTTCTATGAAATTTAACAAGTATTTCGATCCTCGCATCGACTCATCATCAATGTCGTACTATTAATGACGTACAAAAGTAAATTTGAAGGAAATGTATATACAGTTTACTCGTTATTGTTAAATGTTGTTATCAAATTCGCATCAAAGTGTTCAACAGCAATCAAAGTAAAAAATTAAATTCTCGTATTAAGATGGAAACAAAGGCACGGGTGAATATGTTGACCAGTGAAACGGTAGAACTGTTCAAAACATAAAAATATATTTTTTAACTTATTCAATATATTATTTTTCTCTTCTTTAATGTTTATACATATTAATCGTAATTTAAATATATTAGTTATAAAATTGTTTTAGAAATTAATTCCATTCGTTTCGAATTAGTTAAATTTGTCTTCGAGATCCCCGTACCTGCAATTGTCAAATTATAACTGCAGTGTGCGCCTATTCTGTTTCTAATAACTTCGTGACGAACTTTTACTGCTACCCGAAATTCGAGAAATACCCTGGAAGTACTTAAACGGCATAGTCACGATTGCACGCGACTGCGGAAGGGTGGATGACGTCAGCGGATAATTAAGAAACGCAACGGCAGTTTTGCGCAAAGTTTCGGCCGGGCATATATTATGGTAGTTTGTAAACGACATTAAGGCTCAATTCCAGGGGTGCAATACATAGCACGTACACGTAGGTACGAATTGGTGGTAATGCGGATGCCGATATCGGGGGTCGATAATCGTTAGCCGACGTTAACGGTACTTACAAAGTTAGGTAGTGAGTATATCTCGGTGGGACTTAAATGAAAGGCGGGGAAGAAGGCGAGGAAAAGGAGAAACCGCTTAAAAAAAAAACAAAGAACCTTGTGGGTGACGATGCGTGATTACTTACGAGATACGTATCGAAATTAATCGCGAATTAGTCAACCATTGACGAGACAGATCATTGATAAGAAATATTATTAATAACGACGTTCTTTTTTTTTTACTTAATTACGTTATAAATAATCGTTGCAAAAATCGACTCAAGGTAAATGATACAAAACAATATGACAGTCATGTGCAAACGTTAACAAATGATACAAAACTACCGAGTAAATCGATTGTTAATATCGACAAGATCTATAATTACTGATCATATTTCTGCATTTTTTGATCATCATAAAATCGAGTATCGCAACTGAGCGAGTTGCATCTCTGTGCTTGTTCGATTCTCATTGGTCAGCCGGACCACCCAAGCTGAGGATCATGACGGATGATCGACAGCCTGCGATCACGCAATTGATTGATTAGCCATCAAAGCGTAAAAAATGACACGGATATAAATCGTATTTAAAATAATTGCGGTGGCTTCTAGAATAATTTGTTGGCTAAATAATTCGCAAAAGCATTTTAAATATTAATAATGACAACTTGAGTTAGAGTTAACTATTAAGAAATGAAAAGTATGAAGCGTACCGGATGACTCCGTAACTAATTTACATATTTTTATAACTTAGCATGTTATCGACACGTGACGTAACACGTTCAATAGATTGTATTCCAGAGTACTCGAGACGTATTGTGTCCGTTCGATATAAGCACGTATAATATAGATATACAAATATAACGCACACTTGTATACGTATAAATTGTTTGTAGCTTCAAACGCTCCTTGAAGCATGATATTTTGTAGCCGAAAGCAATAATGCATGCTTTATATCCTAAACGTGCATTCCGATAGTCATCGATCGCTGATGGGTACCATGTCGAGAACATTCGATAACCATTCGTTGCACCTGCGCCGGTAATCGACTTGGATTTTGATAGATGCGAACTTCGATAAAAGGGAATATGGCTTTTTCCGCGGGATCGGCGTAATGAATTAGTAGTTTGGTAAGTCATCGAACGCGCGCGCGTGGTTCCGGCAAAAATTGCCAATCCCATTTAATGATAGGACTTTTATTTGCGCCGGGGATCATTTGTCCTGCAGCGTGGACACCACGCACACCGCCGAATTGTTTACAGCAGCTGCCGTGCGTCGGGCCTGTGTGTGCACTTAGAGAGCCCTGTGACTCACGATAGTGATAGATTAGATACCGATCCATCTGCCGCGACGAACCGATAGTCGCATCGTCCGCGCCGCGTATTAATCATATCGGATTTTGATGATAAACGAGCTTGGTAACCTAGCGCCTGGCGCAACGACATTAACGCCTCAGAGATCGCACGTTTAACCGGCTTCGATCGATACGTAATCCTAAATCTTCTAAAAGTCTTTGTCAAGCGATTCTTATCTTAGGGGACCTTACATGATCAGTAATATTGAATTAGTAATACAGTGTGTATCAATATTTTTACAACCTAAAAAATACTGACGCGTCCTCTTTAGACAATCAGTATTATTGTCAATATCACACAACAATACGAATGCTCGAGAATCAAGAAATTTTGATCACTGTCAATATTCTACATCAATCCATCAATATTAACCAATATCAATAATAGTATCAGTATTTGTTGATATCGACTATAAATCGTGTAAAGTCTCTATTTAAAAAATCATTAGGCGGTAAAATGCGTGTCTCGCAAGTATATTCGCGAGTGCAAATTTTTACTTGAAAAACGAAAGATGCAAATTTTGAAAAAAAAGTGATAAATGTGTTGAAACTCTTTCACTTTTTGAAATCACCTGTAGAATAATGTAAATATAATAAATTGTATAATTTTTTTTAACAACGCTTTTAAAATTTTTGCATTTAAAGGAAACTTTACGCGTTGACTTTTCTTTCCATTCCTAATATAAAGAACAAATGTGCGAAGAAAAGTAAAACATCTATTTCGGGGCTCAGAATAATTCGTTACCGCGTACGAAAATCGATGTACGAAGGCATAGAATCGTAAAATCGAAGCAATGATGTAGCGGAAATGGACGATGGTTGCGTCACTGATTTCTTGGGGAAGCGACGTTAAAATCGCACGACAGGGCTCGATGTAAACCGAGCATGCATATATTTAGACTGGCACCGTGCTTCAGCGATCTATAACGAAGCGCGCGGGCGCCGGCTTGCTTCGCGGAAGCTTATATTTCGCGGAGCAATTTTAATCTAAATACCTTCAAACAGCCGCAGGAACAATGGCGCCCTTTAAACATCGCCGCTACAAAGCGCAGGATCATGACGTTGACGCAGATAGGTCACTTTGTGGATTAATCGTACACGGCTTGTAACACATGTATTTTCGAAGATTGAAAACATGTTGGAGGACTAGATATCGAAATAGACATTTTAATATTTCATAGATCAAAATGCATAAACCGATATCTTTCAATATCGCGAGATAAAAAACCGTTTTATCAAATTACCAAAAGCAATGAGGATTTCTTAAAATTAATAGCTGAGTTATTAGTGAAACAAAAAAATTATCTCTGACTTTTTGAAAAAATTCTCTGACTGAAGTCAAAAAGGAGCACTTGATAAAAATATAGAAAAAGTATTAAAATTTTTTATTAATTACAGACAAAATTTTTTAGAATATATGGAAAATGATAATATAAAATAAATAAAACATTTTAATCATATTTTTAACGCATTTTTAAAACATTTATAAGATAACTTTTAACAATATTTGTACGCGAAACAAAAATAAAACGTCTCTCGCAATAAATCGCGTCCAAAAAATGCATGATTACTGAAGCATTTTAAATATTTTGTATAATTTTTTTATAATCTTGCTGTAAATAACGTTAACGATTGTTTATATCAGTAAGCCTACACTGAGAGAAATGTTTTGTAAAATCAACCACAGTTTGGTTGATTAATGATCAAATGAATTTTATAGTGATAATAAAATAAATTACTTTTTAGCTCGAAATATTTAACAATAAAATATGGAAAGTGACAAACAAGGTCGAGTCGAGCAAAGTAAAGATCTTACAATAATACGTTAAAATTTAAAATGTATCTACAATTCGATTTTCAGACTTAAGATCACCATACTTATGTAAGCGATATCGAAATTGTAACATACTGAGGACGGACAAGTAAGTCCGAAACATGTTTATGTAAGAAAATCGAATTATAGATACATTTTAAATTTTAACGTATTATTGTCAGATCTTTATTTTGCTCGACTCGACCTTNCAGATCTTTATTTTGCTCAACTCGACCTTGTTTGTCACTTTCCATATTTTATTTATAGTGATAGTTACTAAATATATAGTTGTTTTGACCAAACTATTTGTAGTCTTAACCAAATAATTATTTTCATACAACAAATTACAAAAAATTTTTGAATTTCTTTTGTTAAATGTAACAAAGTTTTTGGAACCACTAACTATAAAATTCATTTGATCACTATACTACCAAACGATTTCTCTCAGTGTAGGAGCGAGAATCGCTCAGATAGCTCAAAACACTAGAAAAATATTACAACAGATCCAATTTTGTAAAATTGTTCGCCTACCATTAAAGGAGAGACAAACAAGAATTATGAAATAAATATCTTTACGTAACAAAGATAACTTCTTGGAACTATTGTATTTTGGTTCACATTTATGACTCACAAACCGCAAGCGGTATAAAAGATGCATAAGAAACACAATTAACGTTTCAATGCGACAACGTTGCTGATATATGAACCGTCGAGTAGAAGAAGCGACATATACCTCCTTCATTTTGAGAAATAAAAACGATTTCGCTTATAAAAATGTTTAATGGAAAGTTCAGCTACTTCTCATTACAGTACTCTTTTCCTTGATCGTAAAGAGAAATATAGCGAAGGACAATATCTAAAATCTCTTGCCACACATCAAATTACACCTATTATCTACTATCCATTAAAATGTATGACTTGTTATTACTGATTTTTATTACTATTTCATTTTCGAAACGGCAAATATAAATGCCAATGAGGCCTCTGACGTAATCGATTGCAAGATACCCAAGGCCACGAAAAAATGTCCGAACGATTTGTTTCCGACATCTGAAAATGCTCGCGTATTATTGGCGCAATTAGTCACGACAGAGCGGAAACGTCGTTCTCCAGCCAAGCGGAAACTACCGGCAAGGTAGTTCTTTTAATTCCCCGCCATGGCCTACTTCCGATGGACAATATTTCCGCTCTCCCGCGACCGTCCCGTCCGAGCGTTCCCAGGGCGGTGCCGAAAACCGATTTGGAAACACGCGAGAGCCGGGTCGGCAACCTCTCTAAAATTGGGAGGGCCTGCATGCGCCGATATCTCTAGCGCACGCCAACTTTCGTTTTCCGATCGTTCTACCGCACATTGTGTAGTTGTTTACCATCGGCAACCGGCGCCACGGTGCTCGCCGCAATGCCAAATATATTCCTGCGGATTTCATCGCAACACGATTTTTCGACGTGTAATAAAGGAAAGAGACGACTACTATACACGGTGTGTCTCGCTGCCACTGTAATTTCGGAATCGCGGCGCGGCGCACTGACAAGTATCAACGCGCCTCGTTATTTCACGTTGAAAAAGCCGGAACACGCTCCGTATTCCGTATTCCGTAGACGACCATTTAAATTCAACGCTCGACGTCACACCGCGGAAAGAAACCTCCTGTCTCGTGTTCCGCGAACACTCGAGCTCGACAAAGGCTGCATGCCTCCGTCATTCTTAACGGACGGAGACGCGAGATCTCTCACGGTGTAACATGCCGCTGTCCTCGAAACCCATTAACCTCCGCCTACACTGCGACGACCTCGGCCCCTACGTGGCTCTCCTCTCTCTCTCTCTCTCTCTCTCTCTCTCTCTCTCTCTCTCTCTCTCTCTCTCTCTCTCTCTCTCTCTCTCTCTCTCTCTCTCTCTCTCTCTCTCTCTCTCTCTCTCTCTCTCTCTCTCTCTCTCTCTCTCTCTCTCTCTCTCTCTCTCTCTCTCTCTCTCTCTCTCTCTCTCTCTCTCTCTCTCTCTCTCTCTCTCTCTCTCTCTCTCTCTCTCTCTCTCTCTCTCTCTCTCTCTCTCTCTCTCTCTCTCTCTCTCTCTCTCTCTCTCTCTCTCTCTCTCTCTCTCTCTCTCTCTCTCTCTCTCTCTCTCTCTCTCTCTCTCTCTCTCTCTCTCTCTCTCTCTCTCTCTCTCTCTCTCTCTCTCTCTCTCTCTCTCTCTCTCTCTCTCTCTCTCTCTCTCTCTCTCTCTCTCTCTCTCTCTCTCTCTCTCTCTCTCTCTCTCTCTCTCTCTCTCTCTCTTTCTCTCTCTATCTCTCTCCGTAGCTCGCTCTTAATCCTTCCCACTTCTGAACCCACCGCTCATCCCATCGTTTCTGCACCCAAAGCAGTCTCCGCCGTTGAATATGCGCGAGAAAACATCACGTGCGGCTTGCGTAACGTAAGGCTTGAATTCCAATCGCAGATTAAAGTAGATACAAGATCGAATAAACGTGATAATTGAAAAACTCTGTGACAGTTGCAACTGTAAGTAATGTCATGTCATTCGGAAGCTCTTAATAATGAAATTTACGTTTCGTTATTTTATATTACCTTCGGAACCGCTTGATCTTCAATTACTCGAAAACCACCTCCGATCCTTCCCCGCGCGTCGCGAACGGAAACGAGATCGCACGGGGAAGTTCAACACGATTCGCCTTACTTACTTTGCCGTTGAATTTTCCAGCGTCAGAGAGATTTACAGTCGACGTTTTGTCCGCCGTAAACGAGGTATTTTCGGAAGCAAACGATCGCAGTTAAACCCCGCTGGAACGCCGCCGGGGAGCATTTAAAGGAGCGCAACGACGAAATTTTCAGGCGATCCGCTCGGATATGTTGCACGTACCGTCGAGAGATATCGTTAGAATAATAGCATCACGTTATAACGCTCGCGTACGTACTCGCGCCGGTGAGTAGAACTCGGAAGTTTCAATTCCCGAAGTTCGATCTACGGATCGTTACATGACAATTCAATCTCAATTTGACAATTAATAGACATTAATGTAATATGAGATTAACCTTCTGCGGCCCAACGCTTTTTTCGCTGCTTTCCCAGTCCAGCCGGGTCACTTGTGCGTGATAGTGTTTTTGAAAGGGTTTTTGGGCTCTGAAAACTCTGAAAAAATTCCGATACACTCTTCCGACATTCCAGAATATGATTTCACAATTGTTTGACCAGAAACGTTTTTACACTTTTTTTTGTACGTGTCCGAATTTGAGGCAGAATTCAAAATTCGCCTGGGTCTTAAAATCCCCGGAAATACAATGATTAATTAATGACTGATAATGAGACGCGGATTACAAATTACTTGTCCACTAATCAAACGTAACGTTTCAGCTGATACGACTCAATCGTGCACGATTCAATAATTTTTTCGGGTTTATAATTTCCGAGGCAATGACTTTGCCTTCTTTGCCCACGTCTGGGGAGGGGGGAGGAACGTGCCAACAAAGATTTGACGTATGCCAATCGTGAAACCGCTCGCTCTCGCCTCTTCTTCGGAACTTCGGGTCTAAAAATGTACAATAGGTCGTTATCGACGGCAAGAGAAATGTTCCATACTCTCGACCGATTGCGCTTTCCTTCCGACGTCTTTACGACGCGCCGATATAACGTCTGCGATGGCGATGACGACGGCAACGTCCTATTTTCAGGATAAGCTTCACCACCGCCGTTCACACAACTCGTGCCGTTCGCAGCGTGCAGCGTTAAAGGAAACCGAGGAAGGCCGGGGGAAAAAAAAAACAAAGAAAAGAGAAAGAGGGAACGGAAAGAAAATAAAAATCGTGAAGGGGACATAGAAAGACGGAGGGGAAAACAACAGCGTGACCATACACGGCCGCCAGCGTCACCATCACCGTCGTCGCTATTCGTCCGTGAAAGCGTTGTTGCACGGCTTACGACAGCGCGGGTATATAACAGGATTTAAGCCACTGTAAAACCGGTCCTCCCACCGGGCCGAGCCGCGCGCGAGACCGGCGATGGCCATCGCGAAAAATATCCGTCTCGTTCCTGCCCGAGGCCCGGGGTCCGGGGTCCAGCTCGGCCCCGGCCGCCAAAGTCCGTCGCGAAAAAAGTCCCTTCTCTCCCGAGACGAGAGCGTGTACGGCGTACTTTTCCACGTTCGCCACCGTCTCGGAGAGCAGCGTCGGCTGCCCCCATTAATCGCAAAGACTGCGCCCCGCAGAACTCTCACGGAGAACGTTTCTTCTTCGCCGTTTTAACACGCCGGCTGTGGCGCAGGCTCGTTTCGTACAGATCAAACGATGATCACGACGGAAAGATTGCTCATTAATTCGTTCTTTCCGTCGGAGTACTATTCTTCTCAGACTCTTAAACGTGCAAATATTTCTTTTGCAACACGCGTGTAATATAAATAACTTACTAAACACGTGAAACAAATATCAAAATACAAAAAAAAGTTTGATAAAGACCACAACGAGCAACTCAGCAAGGATGGCAGCGCTTAACTCAACACATTAATTTAAACATTAATTATATTTTAAACCAAAATTCATCAAAATCACATACATGTTTCAAACTTACTTGGTCTTCTTCAGTGTAAGCATACTTAATTCGGTAGATCGGTTAAAAGTAACAAAAGTCAATAACAAAGTTAAGTTTTAGCGAGTGTGTTTTCCATATGTTACGAATTGCAAACGTGTCATAACAGATTCTTCCAACAAAAACAAATAACCTGAGCATGAAAGTGAAACCGGCAAATCTTCCCGGGCAGAAATTCAATCCAAGTAAAAAAAAGCGACCATTCAAGAGAGTCAAATAGCCGAGTGTCCTTAGTTCGTATGGAAAAATAATTAAAGTTGAAGTGATCAAGAAAAATTGTACATACGGCATCATTAATGCCTATCCATCTGAAGTTAGCTACGTTCCGGATTTTCTGTAGTGCACGTAATGCATCCTATATCAAAATGAGAACGTTACTAACTTCAGATGGATAGGCATTAATAACATCGTGTGTACATACATACATGTCGAGTGATATTACCATTCGTTGTAACTAGCAGTGGTAGATTCAAGATAAAAGATACGCGAATCTATGTTCGTTCATTCGTTTGAGAGTATACTTCAGAATTAATAAACCTATTAGGTGTTTGCCAGTAAGTTTTTTTTTTTTTATTACGCACACTGAATGTACGGTGTCAGCAAAGCTTTGCATGTACAAGGCAACAAATTGCCACGCCCGCAGGAAAAAGTGCTAATCAGTCTGTTTGTCTCATTAAACCTTCTACGACGGAAGAGACCTCGCTTTTTTCCTAACGCAGTTACGTATCGCCACGGTGAATCACGTTAATCACGGAATCACACTTTGTACAACGTTAACACCGTGATGCGAGCATGATGTCATTCAATTGTACAGAATAAAACCGAATAATGCCGATAAAGTGTTATGATAGACGATAATTTTATACATTGAAGCTAACGGTCGCCGCTTCGAGCGATTACTTTCAAAAGCAAAGCATCTTCTGGTCCTCTATTCAGCTTCTATACATCGAAAACCTACCGATAAACGTTGAGTTGATAAAAAAGTAGTGTATTTATTGCATTCTCTCCCCCTGTCATACTTCAACGGACTCTCGGCACAAAGGAAGCGTTTCCGTACATTAGGTTTCTTATCTCGGAATCGTCATTTCGCATCCCTTTATCATCCTCGAAAGTTTATCGGTGTTATTCGTTTCTATCCTGTATAGCCGCCACGTCGACGGCAAGAAAATCGATCCCGATGTCGTTGTTGGAAATAGACCGAGAGACGACGAATTCGTGAGCAGTGTACGAGGGGGCAGCACGATATTGCATGGTAACTGACTGCATGGCAGTATTCGCCGCTGCTTAATGCTTCGAAGGTCACGAGTCGACGACTCCGAGAGAGCCCCGGGACCGGTTTACGCTCACGGGTCCACGACGTCTGCGGTAATACAGGGTGTTCGTGGAAGCACGCCGCACTTTCGGCGACCTCGCGTCTCCCTCGAAACCAGTATATCGCCATTGAATGGCTCATTTCAAAAAAAGATATGAGGACTATCACGATTGCCGATCGGCAATCGTGATAGTCCTTTTTCTCGAAATGATATAGTATATCCATTTCGTTTCTGCAAATACACGACACCCATTATCCGTGATGCACGTGATTTAATCATTTTTGTAAGAAAAGGAAATCGTAGAAATTGCAAAATAATATTATGTAATAATTTAATTATACCAGCTTTACCCAAAAATCGCCACCACCGGGCCCCGGCTTCAATTCAACGACTGCAAGTTCTTTCGAATTTGCAAAGTTTCGAAAATTAGATTGCGCAGCGCTGTTGAAAATCAAAGTCTAATCTCGGGCTTGCCGGTCCATTGTACATCTGATGCCTCGGAGTATCTCAGTTCAACGGTTTCATAAACAGTCTGCGAAGTTCCCCGTTACAACGCTGTTGATTAAAAGTTTCCGGAAAATGCGGTGGCTCCGGGGCCGTTACCGTGCATTTTGCCCGCTCGATTTACACGTATATCGCTCGACGTGCAACGACGAGTTACACGGATTACACCCTCAAGCCCGAGCGATTTTTCATCCCATCCCCCCGCGCTTGTTCTCTTTCCTACATTCGTAGGAAATAAAAATTTATCGACACGCTTGCATAATCCATTACCTTAGTGGAAGGACCCGGCTGCTGGCGATCGTATACCACTTCGACGCTTGGAAACTTTCACTATTTCGAGCTGTGGCATCCGACCACAATGCGGGCCATCGTGGCTACTACTAAATTTACGATCGCGCGAGATATTGACAAAATAATCGTCGACGCTCTTGAGGAGACCAATATATTTTTCCTTTCTATTTCGTCTGGTGATATTTGATCCGATTTCTCGATTATTTTAAATTATTCCACGAAGGATCGAAAGCATCACTGCGTATGCATAATAAAAAATAACTTTTAATTCATAAATTATATTAATCAAATTTAGGAAAATTAGTATTGTTTTTTGCAATCTCTCTTTTTCAAAGTTAGTTCACTATTTTTTGTTGAAAACCAAAATCACTTACCATATAAGCAGTATGTATCATCGTCAAGCAAACTTACCTGTAAAAAGAAACAAAAACAATAGATAAGCAGATATACATATAATAATTTATCTTGGCTTAAATATTAATTTTTTTATGTAGTAAGTAATGTATACTTGTTAGTAATATTATTCAAAAAACATTTTTTTCCATAGTTTTTTAAAATAAATAAATAAATAAGATTTTAGAAAATATTTAGAAAAGCGATTATTTCCGCGCGATTTCTATTTTCGGCTTGTGACAATTTTCACAGAGATCGCGAATAAGAGGCTTATGCGACTGTTTCTGCGTCGCGGCCTTCAAATGCACAGACTGCAGCCATACGTTCTCAACTGGCTAGACGAACAAATACGCGAGCAATTTGCACCGTTGCGCTGGCGCGCGGCGCGCGAACGGCCGGCCGCAATTTAACGGATTACGCACCGCGACGAGGGAGATAATAATTGGAGACGTAACTCTGACTCTGACTACGGGGACAATAGGCGAGACGGAAAGGGAAACTCTCCAACAAATAGTTGTGACCGACCGACAGCGACCGGGTGCGTTATTGTCGGACGAATTGTGTTATCGTCCGTTCAACGGTAATTGTCGCTCCAATTACTGTAATTATCACCAGGCAATTGATTAATGTACACAAACCTCTCTCGATCTCACCTTTCGTCAGTTTGACAAGCACCGGTCGCGCGTCACTTCATTCTATTTGTCGCGCGCGATCGAATCGGCATACGCACCAAGCACACCCGGTAGATCGGCGCGCACAGCTCTCGAAACTGGCACGAAACACGTGTACGCTCAACAGGGATAAAGAGTCATTTAGGATTAAAGGCAACCGCATGCTCTCGTTTTGTTAAACGTTATTATAATTAGACTCAGCCTGCCACGTTTCATCAACATGCAAAGTGTGGATTAGGAAGAACGCCAGAATGTCTCTTATAGGCGTATCGCGACGTAACATTAATGTCGATATCATTGCGGAAAAGAATTCGAAGGACTAATTATTAGATTAATTAATAGCGAAAGTTGCAGACTGTTATAGAGACCGATCTCAGTAAAATATCTAAAAAGATCCAGATATATTTCTCGAGGATTTTGGAAAGTTCGATATTAAAATAGAATTTGATATCGTAAAAGTAACGTGTGTAACATTCAGATCAAAGGATTGGAGGTTTTTTTCTTTACTGTTCGAGTGATATCTCATTTTCCTCAATATTTATTGTTTTCTTAATTTGTTTTATGATTCTAAAATCATATATTTCTTTAATTTATTCATTTAAAAAATAAAAATAAAATAAAATTAATTACTTAAAAAAATATATTAAATTATTTTTCAAATACAGACTGTTTAATAAAAACTGCGGATTTGAGAGAGTTGGTACTACTGGCTAGACTGATTCTGTGAAGCTTCTGCAATTTGCTGGGATATCTGTTACGCGTGCAATCATTTCAAAATTTAAAATCTAACTCCAATCCTTTAGTCCATTGTCACCTGAATGTTACATATTACTTTTACGACATCATAATCTTATATTTTAATATCAAACTTTTCAAAATTCGCGAAATACATACCTGAATTTCTTTATAAACGAATATTGAGAGACGAATTTACAGTATTGTTGAAGAACATACTCAACTATTAGCTTAAAGCTTTCGAGATATTATCTCTAAATCTATTAGGACTTATTGTCAATTCCTATCCTCTTCTTGCCATAAAGTGAGTGCGCTACACACACTGTTACACCGACATCATTACAATAAAAACATGTCCCCGCTATTCACCTCGTTGCGCTTCTTCTTCACCTCCTCACGCCAGCAGATAAGAGCGAGTTTCCAGAAGGAAGAACGCGGAGGATCCTCTCTAGGCGACATAACCTTCTAATAGATCTTCTCTGGGCGACATAACTTCCCAATAGATCTTTCTCCGGGCGACATAAACCTCCTAAATCCCCCACGGACGAAGCGTTTCGTTCGCACGTTATATCATAGAGCAGAGAGGTACAGTCGGGACTGTAATCTATGCCCCTGCCCGATAACAATGTAGCCACAGTACAAAGACGCTGCGAGGACCGAAGTTTACAAGCGGTACACCCGGTAGATACACGCGTGTCTCGCGGGGCAGTAAAACATATAGCTATTTTTTTTCTACACAGAGTATTACAGGGACACACTAGGACCTCGCTGCGAGAAAGAAGAAGCGCTTTCGTCACCGCGATAACACTTTGGAGTTTTACGATCGCGCGCACTCTCTGTTCACGGCAAGACGGAATATAATTTGAAAAATGTAGCAAAATAAATTTCAAGTCTGTACGTGCCCCGAAATAACTGCACGTCTCCGTCCGCCATAAAGGAACCTCTACCCTCTTACCGATTCCCAATTTTTTTTAACAATATTACACAGATGAATAAATGATGTTTTCATTATAGTTTAAGAGAAGCGCTAGAAATATGACAAAATACATAACATAAATCAGAATGGAAAGCATTAGTAATAAAATACAAGCATTACCATATTTATATGAATTATGTCCATGCTAGATAATACATGTGTTGTCATACCATTTTACGATCACTCCGTATCACTCGTATAATTCTTTCATTTAAATGCATTTATTACTGTCGTGCATTTTAATCGACCATTTTAAAATTCCAAGTTAACTCGCGCATAAATGTATACTGAAAAGGGACAGGGCGCGAGCATTTAGGAGCTAAGGGACCCCCGCGCGTTTGTCAGAGCACCGCGGGAAGGAATTATTGGCAGGCCGAAAGTTCGCCGTAATTTACAGATAATGCAGCTATGTTTTCTCTCGATGTTATTACGCGCCATTAAAAATAGATAACTGCGAGACTCCCCCGCCCACCACTCCGCAGCAGGTCCGCCGAGCAGACTGTAGCGGATAAGCGAGGGAGATTCTGGAAGGCAGAATACGGAAGAGTTCCGCGCGATCTTCTCTCAGCGACATAAACCTCCTAAATCCCCCACGGACGAAACGTTTCGTTCGCGTTCGTGCGCGCTATATCGCCGAGTCGCCCGGTCGCCCGGTCGCCCGGTCGCCCCCGGAGTAGTGCAGTGCAGTCGGGGACTGCAGCTGTGACTCACCCCCGGCACTGCAGCAGCAACGGCGACGGCGCCCGTTGCAACGAATGGCGCCGTAGCGACGCCGATGAAATTTTCAACGAATTTTTCGCGAATACCGGTACAGCGCTAGCGGTACGGCGGTTGCGCGACGTACGATAGTCTCTCGTGTCTCTTATGCTAAACACGGTTACGAGAAATATATTGGACGGCCCCGGTGCGCGGTGTTGCGCGCCGCGGCTAAGAGCGCGAGCGAGCGACTTCGGGCGAAGGACAACGCAATTCTTCTGCCGCATTCGAAAGATGGAGGTCCCAAGATAGCGCTCCGGTTCTGTCCTCAGCTTTTTTCCGGCCAACATCTACCGAAAAACCATCGCTGTATAACCGCTGCGCAGCGTGCAACGCTATGCTTCGTGCGGATTACGAGTGCTCTCTCTTTCTCTCTCTATCGCGTAATTTATCGCGTGCCGTAAATAACCGCGATATAACTCAGAATCTCAAAGGTCAAGAAAAAGAGCAATAGAAGCTTCTTGAACTTGATTGCTTAAAAAATCGAGAGAGGCGAAAACAACTTGTACACATAAACATCTATTGGATTATTTCTCGATTCTGACGCATAATCGTTTATTTCCATAAAGATTAAATGTCGAAAGATTAATTATCGTGACTTCCCAAACAACTTTTATATTTCCACGTATAAAATTATTGCAAATAATTATAAGTTTGTTAGCGAAAGAGAAAAAAATATTCTCAGACTTTTCCCGGTTTTTAGAAAAATTCCCTAACTGAAGCTAAAAAGGAGCACTTGATAAAAACAAAGAAAATTTAAAATATATAATGTTAAAATATTAAAATTGTTTATTAATTAGAAACAAAATTTTTTTAAATATATGAAAAATGATAATACAAAATAAATATTTGATCATGTTTGTAACGCATTTTTGAAGTATTTACTGAAGCTTTTTGTAAATGTTTTGTATAATTTTCTTGTAATCTTACTGTGAGTAATTTGTGAAATATCGTTGACATATATAAAACTATATCTTGACTTTACAAAAATCAAGGTATTATAATTTTCCTTTTAAATATGTTTGTTAATAGCTTTCGGCATATCGTTATACAGCAAAATTTAAAAATCATAAAAAATATTTACAATGTTTCCTTAAATATTAAATTAAATATTGAATTTTAATATTATATTTAATAATAAAATAAAATTTAAAATTTAGAACTGATTTACAATAATTTAATTTTATTTTAAGTTAATACATTTTTTGATTCCTTGAATTTTCTTGATTTTCCCTGATTTCCTAATTTTCTCTGACCACTAACACTCTGTAATTATATACCAGGTGTGTCGGTAATTCTTTTCCGGTTTTTTCGCTAAAGAAAACACGTTACTT
>QKQZ01040763.1:0-11120 GCA_003595255.1 Solenopsis fugax
TCTTGCGATAGTGGCGCCATCGGGCGGTGAGGCTAAGTACTTATCGGACCACCCTCGTACTTTGAGCGCATTCCAGCACTGAAAAAAAAGTCTGATTATAACTACCAAATGTACAGTGAAATAGTATCAATTAAATATTTGGTTAATGTAACCAAAAATAATTTTATTTTACTAAATGTTCAGTAAGTATTATCAAATCTGGTATAAGTTATTAAATATTTAGAAAAGTAAAATTNAAATATTTAGAAAAGTAAAATTATTTTTGGTTACATTAACCAAATATTTAATTAATACTATTTCACTATACATTTAGTAGTTATAATCAGTCTTTTTTTTTAGTGAGTAACTTGATGTATTCGATGTCTTTGGTTTCGAAACAAGAACTTTTATGTCATCTTCTGTTGTTTGTTTGCGTTCTACTACACTTTAATTCAATTATATTATATTCAATACGCTACGACGTTTATCTAAATCCGAGATACTCGGCGTGTGCCCCTCTTATGATAAAATATGTACAATATATATAAATATAATTCGGCAAATTTTCTGTACGCTGATGCGTTTGCTGCAGAAGATTGCCTACCTTCGATTGATCTTGCTGTTGTACCAAACGCTCCCTAAGCAACTGCAGTTGCAGGATCATCTCCGACAGTCGGCGTTCCTTCTCAGCGAAGCTCTCGGCGCAGAGGATCCTGTGAAGGGCCGCCACACCGTCCTGCTCTACTTGCGCCTCCGTGTTTGATATCCTTCCGGCATCCGGAGGGGAGAGTGCCACGTTATTTGCCACGGTGGTGATTGTACTTCCACTGCAACTGCAACACATGGGTAATACAACTCCGGTCAGTTTCGTTCAGAGAAAGTGAGATGGGCAGAAGGAAACATTTATGTTTGACAGAAAGACATTTTTTTGAGGTTGAATACTTTTAACTTGAAAAGTACAATAGTAAAAAAAATATTTTGTATTTATTTTAAAACCGGTTCTTGTTAAAGTTTTTGTGTTAAATTTTTAACATACTGAAGTACTAATTTTACATAATGTGATTGTGTTAGTTGAACATTTTGTGCTAAATTAATATTCAACATTTCTTAGTATTAAAATAATTCAATTTATGAGTAAATAAACAAATAACAAAAATAATGTAGTTTTGAAACGTAAATTCAAAATAAATGAAATGTATGTGTTAATTTAATATTTTATAAATTTAATTTTACTAAAGTGTGTGGTAATGTTAATGGGGAAAGGGGCGCATTGAGAGGAGTAGCGTAGGAGGATAGGTGACAAAGTAAAAAATGTTATTTTGGATTTAACACGACGTTTATTCTTATTAATAATTAAAAAGTCAAAAACAAATATTTAGTCGTTACTTAAACTCACGTACAAAATTGAAATGCTTAAACGAAGGGAAGTGGTGCAAGGATATGAGACGATTTCACTGTGCAGAGCGTCGAGACGAAAGAGAGGATTCTCAACGACGCAAATGGATTTTTAGACTTTCGGATATGAATAAAGTATTGTCCACCAAAACCAATCAGGGCAACGAAATTTTAAATTTTACCTTATAAGGCAACAAAAGGATAGCATTGCCGTGACTGGAATTAGTGGAGGAGGCAAGTAATTGCTAGCATGTGCACAACAACAGCAACATCTGGAAATATAATAGTTGCTATTGTTACATGTCTTTTTTTTATTTCTCCGTCCGACTTAACGATGCTCTGCCCAACAATGCCGAAGATTTTTTCCGTTGAGCAAAGAATTTATGCAATTCTCTGCCCATGTGCCTCGGATCGCCAGTGCAGAGCCCCGTCATAATCGATGTGCGCAACAGCAACATCTGGAAATAGTTGCTATTGTTGCATGGTTTTTTTTTTATTTCTTCGTCCGGCTTAACGACGCTCTGCCCAACAATACCGAAGATTTTTTCCGTTCAGCAACGAATTTATGCAATTCTCTGCCCATATACCTCGGATCGCCAGTGCAGAGCATAATTCCCGTCATAATCGATGCTTCGAACATAAAGAAATATGCTTCGGCAATTTGTTGTTCAAATTGTATCAGTATAACGTGTTATTTTTTTAATCATATTTATGCAATTTATGTAATTTTGTGTAATTTTACTTTTAGCATCTTGTGTTAAATTAACATAAAAATTTTAGTGGATCATTTAGGACATGCCGACTGTTCGGAATTTCCAAATCAAATTGCATAACAATAAAATTTTTAAAAATTGAGTAAAATAATTATTTGTAAATTATTTTAAACAGTAGCTTTTTAAATTCACGAATTTAAAGCCAATCACAAACTACGTTTATATAGTTGCCTATGAGTCGCGCGTATAATAATATTAGTGACCGCATGACAAATGACTGTCTAAATATTTCTGATTTAAGTTCTTCTGTCTCAAGAACTACTGTTTCAAATAAAAATTTGCAAATAACATTTTTTACTTTATTTTTTGAAAATTATTTTGTTATAGTATTTTGATTCGCGAAATTTAGAACACCTTGTATTTTAACATAAATTTTTCAATGTGTACAATACCTAAGAAAATATTTAAAATTTTCATAGGAAAATAAATCTTGTATTTGATATCGATATTTTTATACTTATCAATTAATAAAGCAATTAATAATTATCATCGAGAAAAAATTGTACTTTAAACTACTAATTGTATAACAAATAAAAATTGGTTAACAGATAATTTTCTTAATGCACAATAAAAGTTGATTTTTTTCCCTCTGTCAATCATCAATGATAAATAGTTATCCATTACTTTCCTTAACATTTTTAACTAATTGCAAATAATAAATTATTCATAATTGTTTCTCATTAATAATCGTTGCAACTTTTAATGTCACAAAAAGAAAAGAATAGATATCGGTCACACACGACCGAAATATTCGTCGATGCAAAGATGTTTCTGGACCGCCGAGTGAGAAAGAGAACGAGATATAGCCTCTAGCGCATTAGGTTGGAACCAGATGGTAGGTGGTCGCGTACGCGATGCTGGAAGCCAGGTGAATAATAAATGAGTCGCGGCCGAGCAATCACGACAGGGCGAGTGTTTGCCTCCGTGATGGGGTATCCCGGTGCCATCAGTTCTCCCCCGTTCCTCTACCCGGATCCCCGGCCCTCGAGCATCCACCCAGAATCGGCCTCGAGAGAAGAGATTCTGCTCCTTTATGTCGGAGAAAATGGTCCGCGAATAAGTGATACAGGTCTTATTGTACGGCGCTTAGGAGACCACAGATCGGACAAAGCCTATGCGAGAAGGACGACGAGGGTGACGACGAGGCTGACAACGAAGAAGCTCACGCTGCGAAAAATATAGGCCAGCGTCATCCGCCACGTTTCTTCTGACGTTACAGGGTCAACGATTAAAGTTGCATTACGATGTACGCGAATGACATGCAGCACAGACGCTTAAGCCGTCCCGGCTACGTCAAGTCATGGACATGTATAATTTTTCCTCGTTTACAATACGCATACCGTCATTTATCTGATATTTTCAGATTTTCAATGTTAGCTTCATTATCTCAATTATTCCAGGCTACTAATTATGCTCTGACCAATAGTTAAAACAGCTATGAATAATTCTAATACCATGTGAATTTATTTACTCAATAAGATGCCTTATTAGTAAACGTTCTTCGAAACAAAAAATTAAATTTTGCATCGATACATTTAACAAAACGTATAATTTGTAAAATTAAATATTTTTTACTCAGCTTCTGATTCGTAAGATAATCACGAGCTGACGATCCGTTTAACTTCACCGCTGGAATTGAACGGATTGGGATATCTGAATATTTCCTGAGTGCTTAAGTGTATCTTGTTCGTCGACAGCCAGCGAAAGTGCGCATCCGGTTGCACGAAAGACCTTAATTCCACGCGAACTTTCTTTAGCGTACATGATAATAACGACGCGAGCTCGGCGACAGATTTCGTTTGTGTTTAACGGTTTTAAAAATAAGAATCGCCCCCTGTTGTTATTATTATCGCGCGCTAAGATATTCGAAGGGCTTAATTTCATACGCGAGCCAAGATAAATGGTCGCCTCCGTCTCTTTTGTGCTACTCTCTGCGTGGCACAACTCACTCTTGTCTACGCCGGCTAACGGACATGAGAATGTATGATAAATTGATGGCATATGGATCGTAGATGAAATCAATAAGAATAAAGAGATCTCGCATTTTTTACCGTCGAGACGCACACGCGAGATCATCGTGGGAGACTTCTTCGATTTATAGCAGCGCTCCATCAAAACTACAGTTAATATCGTTAAGCAATAGCTATCGATAATTAGATGTCTAAGTTATTAAGTGTCACGATCGATGTCATCAATTCATTACCGAATCATTATCTTGTAATATATACAAATCGCCAGGCTATTTATATATCTATTAATCTTTTATCTCTGCTTCTCTGCCATGAAATCAAAGCTATTTGACTTCGCGATATGTATCGGATAAAATCAGCAAATTTAATAACGTGTCTGTTCAACAGTCGTATCTCGAAAGTCTTATTCGCTAAAAAGTCTATCCTACATTTTTCTCGATGGAGTTGATTATTTTAATACCGTTGCACTATTTAGCTGACTGTCGGCAAAAATTTTTGCCGACGTCGTTAATCTCTCCGGCATCAGAAATATCACGAGTTTTTACGTTTTTATCGATAAAGTTATCGCCGGTCCATAATACGGTGGTTACTCCCCACGGGTTTTTATCCAATATCCACTATATTTAGACTAGCCGAGAGCTAATGTACGAGTATATGCCCGATATTTTCGTCCATCCTATAACTCTACTCGCTAGTCACTCGCATCTCCGAATGCTCGTGCGCTCATAATACGATTCGCGCGCGATTATACGTCAGTAGTGCATATATGATGTACGGATCCGAGACGCTTTATATAACAATGTTGTTACAGTTGTTTGTACGCCCTGCCGAATGTCTACGCGCGAGTTTGCACAAATTCGAAGTACCTCCGATTTTCTAATCCTCGAGACGCATTGGAATTACCTCCGCGACAAACAAACGGTGAATTAAATGATTAATGAATGATATCTAGCATAGCGATAAGAATAAATAGCTAGAAATGTCCTGAAAATAAATTAAGTATCCTCCGGTATTTTTAACGTTACACGAATCTGTGTATGTGTGTATGTATACAGCGTGATAACAACATCGTGAGTAGCCGTCCGTATATTTTTAAATCGAATCCATGCTATTTCGATGTATGCAAAGTCAAATTGAACGTGCTCCAAAAAGAAGGTGAACGTCAACGTAAGTGCACGTTGTACTGTTGGCTGAATTTTTGAAGAATCTTGGCCAGCCGTCTGCTCGATGTGGGCAGCAGGCTGGCACAGTTCTGTGCTACCGCTCCTCCACGCTGCCAAGTTCACTCGTTCACTTTCAATGACTCCACGTCAACGTAAGACGTTGCGTTACACATCTAGCTCGAGGGAAAACACTTTTTGCAAAGATTTCTGCTATTCTATTGTTGCCTGCTCTCCGGTATAGTTTTGCCAGGTGTTATTGCGCGCGGATCTGCTGCCGTAACGACGGATTGGATACACGATATATTTCTTGTGTCAATAATAACAGTACTATGGTTGCAAAAAAACAACACAAAGACTAAGTTCAAAACAATTTGATATGATTGTGCTACAAATGATTTGCGTAAACGTTTCATTAAGTCAGCAATTTTTAACTTCAATATTACTCAATCAACATAATACGCGTCAATTGTATCGCGAAATAATAGAGAAATACAAAAATGTAATTTTGTAGTAGTATCATCATAGAGCTATCGTATTATCTTGCACGACGCAAAATAGTAATTATTCGCGTACAGACAATTATACTCTATAGTCTCGACTTTGTGTGAGCGAGTTATAGAATAAAGAGAAAAATTATGCAAATACAAATCAATACATTGGCAGACCTTATTATCCAGAGCGAATATTGTTGACGCGAAATAATTGTTTGAAAAGCATACGTCAGTCTCAATAAATATCCCACGGATTATTCCACGGAATTGATTAGATGTCATATAATAAATTAAAATCCGTGAAATTAAATGTTATACAATTTCAAAGAAAATTAAACCATATTTCATCATCTAAGAAAAATATATTAAATTTAACGTTAAATAATTGATATAAATCATTATTTTAGAAAAAATGGACAGTCTAGTAAATTAATGAACGCTTTGTCGCAACTCAAAAAGTGATAAAATTATTAATTAAAATTGCTTAATTTTAATCAATGTGTTAAAAATTACGAGATCACATTGATTATTAATGATTTGCAGAAGTAATATACAATAATTTTTATTAAATCAAAAATAATTCAGAGTATATTACGTCAAAACTGAAATTTGGTCTTTAAAATTTTTCTTCTGATAATTATTTGGAGCTACGATTTACTATTTATATGCTTTACGTCATCGTGCTTTTTGTTCTTGAATTACTGATCATTGTCAACTGACTGTATGGCAATAGAGATCCGTTTCAAGAGAGGTTGTTAGGTTGGCCTTATGGTTTCGGGACAATAGTCTCTTTTAGGCCCCGCCCGATCGTTAGTTGCATGTTACTGTATTCGAGATACCAGACCTTGAGAGTGCTGAGGCAAGAAACGACACAGTGGTCTTTTCTTTTAGAAAACAAAATTATAGCTGACGCCCTAATTTCCGGCGATAACATCGGATGACGAAGAATGTGAAATATCACATTGTAAGCTGCGTTCGAAGAATATCGATAATATTACGAGATAAATTTCAAAATCTTTCTTCTCAAGAATTATATATAAACAGCTAACTTCCAATATAGAGAATTTTACTTAAATTTTTTTCAAATATATATATTTTATTTAAATCTATCTGATTAAAAGTACTTCGGACTTTGAAGTAAACAAAACTTGCTATATTCCAAAATGTTGCTACTGAATCGTTATGAACTCTATAAGCGGAAAATTTTAACTTTGTGAAATAACTATGTTAACTTGTCTAGCTGACAAACAAATTGTTATTGCATTCATGATTAATTCCTCGTTATAAAATCGATAAAATTCAAATAAGTATTTGTATAGGCTTCCATTATGTAGTCGGCAGTTAAGTTGCGAAAGAAAAAAATTATAGGCACTCGTAACAAAGTTGCAAAAAGCCACATCCGCCTCTGATTTACCATTATATTATATTAATCAGTTATGTAAAGTGGGAGAGATACGATAACCTCGGCGACACGGTGGCGCATTATGAAGCAGATATTGCAACAGAGTAGTGCACTGTTACAATGTCGCTCGAACACGGTATCGAATAATTAATACACAAGTTGCGTAAGAGTCGCTTTATCGAGATACGTCGCATGGATTACACGAATTGTAATGGAATCTAAACGATTAGGAAAATTGAAAGTTCTCGAAACGACACACTATTCTCGTTTTCTGTTATTTGCAAGATACTTCCTGATTGTGTTAATAGCAACGAACCGATATTAAATGGAAGAGAATCAAAATAACAATTAGAAGATTTGGCGTGTGAAAAACACTGAAAAATAGTAGCGATCTTTGTTTGTTGTATTTCATATTATAATCTTGAATACTTATAAGTATATTTTTTCATAAGCATATACAGAAAATTTGCTTTTATCCAAATTTGATGTTAGGCTCCTCTCTCTAAATATGAAACAGTGAAATACTGATTTGCAGTGCTACACTTGTAACTGTGATCATCAGTGACTAGTCACTGCCTTTCAGTAATTCCGATTAAAAAGAGAATACTCTTACTAATCGGAATCAGTGTATTATCACCGAAAGACACATATTATTGATTTATATAATTATAAGTAAATCACCGAAGTTAGACTATTTACTATTATATCTTTCAGTGAATAATACACTGATTCCGATTTAGAGAGCATGGAATCAAAAATCACTAACGAATAAATTAATTAATATTCGAACAAGTTTGTTTTTACAAGTATAATATGATGAAACAGCTATCGAATCTATTTTCTTCCTCTGTTCATTATTTGATAGTCAGACGTTAATCGATAGTCTTTTTTAAATTGTCTCATTGAGAGAAATTAAAATAGGAAAAAATAAAGATCTTATTTCACCCGCCCTAGTCCTCTACTTCAATATTTGATACCACCTAGACTAACCTATGTGCATTGTGACCGGTTGGCGTAGAAGAGAGCGGCGGTGACGTCCGCCTGGTATTGGTAGTATCGTCCTGGATAGACAGGGATTCGCTGTTCATCTTGCACGTTAGTCTTTTGAGAACGTCGTCCATGGACCTTTTACTGCCGGCAGCGGTGGTACCACTGCCGTTATTGTTGTTGTTCTGCGTGACGGTGTTGTTGTTATTGTGATGGGGATGATGGGGGTAGTAGGGGTCGACGGAGAGGAGGGTGGGTGGCGAGCCGCACTCCGAGGAGCTCGCCGGTTCCAGTGCACCGCCCGACGACGATGACGTGTTCGTATGGTGATGATGGTGATGGTGGTGGTGATGGTGGTGAGGATGGTGGTACGATGCGAGGGTCTCCTGGCTCGATAGGAACAGCAGCCTCTGTCGCTTGGCCGTCCGCAAGGAATTCAACGAGGGCGACGGCGAGTCGCGTAGATCCGGCTCGCTGGTAGTCGCCGGCGACGAACAGCCGGACGACTCGCACTCGCCGCCTCTCTGATGGGAGTAGCACTCCTCGATGTCGACGGGGGTGGTGGCACCCTCCTCACCAACGACGGCTGCCTCGCCACCGGAACCGGCCACCGGCGAGGTAGTGTCCTCTTCCTCCTCGTTGGCGCCTGCCACTGTACCCGCACCGCCCCCGCCCTCCGATAGCTTCGTTGGTGGCGACTTCCTCTTTGAGGACATCCTCAGTCTGCAACACAAGCGTAACGGAAGACTGCTCAGTTTTTTTTTCTTGCGCTTTTTTCTCGGTGTGCTCAATTGGGATGTAC
Source organism: Solenopsis fugax (assembly GCA_003595255.1). Lineage (NCBI taxonomy): Eukaryota > Metazoa > Arthropoda > Insecta > Hymenoptera > Formicidae > Solenopsis > Solenopsis fugax. Next base: position 8,963 of record QKQZ01040763.1, read on the forward strand.
ATATATCGTGGAGGAGGGGCGAGGGAGGATTGTCGGCGTTGGAAATCTTCATATATTCTCTATGTGCTTGATGGTACGGCTCGCTTTTTTCTTATCGTATCGTGAAAAGATCATCTAAAATGTCGCAGAACTCATTAACGTTGCGTTGATTACTGCGATTAATCCAGTTTGTTGGCAGCACGAAAGAGTGGTAGAGAGAGTTCAATTTCAGCATCCTCAGGTGGAGGACCGTACGAACAGCGAGCGACGAAACGACGTCGCTCCTTACGTCACCCGGTCGCCCCCGGCAGGCGCGACGTCTAAACTATCTGCCATCTGGCGCGGAGTTAATTTAGACACGGACTAGCCCAAGTTCGTCCATTCATTTCCGTCTACAAATTACCAAATCTAAATCCAAATCGCGCGATCGACCGACCGTCTGCTAGCTCGGCGGCAGCGGCGTCGTCGTCGTCGCCGATATCGGCGCGCGGACAAGTGGAGGAACGTAAGTTACGTAAGTGGACGCGAGGCGTAATTATCGGGCGGTAATTATTGTTGCGCTGTGGCGTGTCGCAACGATCACACTCCATTAATCGACTGACCGAGAACGCGCGGCAGTAGACGAGGAGAGAAAGAAACACAGAAAGAAAGTGAAAGAAAAGGAGAGATCTACATTAGCCACGATTATCTTCCGCTGGCGAATGCGAGCGAGGTTGCGAGGTCAGAAAGAAGCGCGCGGCTCGCGCGGTTTTGTTGATCGGCATCTGATGAAAAGCGGGACAAGCCTTAACCGTATTTCCGGTAGGCTTCGACGTTTCTCGTTTCCGAAAGTGATCCGCTCGACGGAACAAATTAACGACTTTAAATCCCTGGTCTTCTCGAATTTTTTTCGAAACGATTCGTTTTCCTCTCTTTTCAAATCGCGTTTTAATTTGGCAAATTGGGCAATTTACTTGCACGCCACGTAAATCGAGCAAGTAAAGGAAATTGTGCATTAATTAACAAAAAAAAAAATCGATTTATCCATTAGTATGTCAATGATTTCTCTCATTAACGCGTCTGACCTATATTTTTGAGCTGCACGATTGATGTATAGAGGTGAGGCCCATTACACATATATATGTCAGAGATAATGACTTTTAGACGTAAACGACTTTTCAACTGGAGGATGCACGTTTTACATGTCACTTTGCGTTCAAAATCGTCCTCTGTGATGTATGTATAATTACAAGGGGAGATTTATTGCTGCGTGTTACGCGGACATTTGTTAGTCACATAATGGAGAACGATTTACGGTGCTGAGAGAATGCCGGGCACATCTTCTCGGAAGATGAGAATGTATCATAAAGTTATGAAATATATAATGACATCGACTGTCATCGGCCATTCCGCTTTAGGCATCGCTAACAGTATCGCCAGATAAAGATAATATTTGTATAATGCATCACTCTTGAGATATGTATGCAATTCTCCCCCGAAGATATATATAGATTGATAGATCATTTAATTCTTTAAGAGACAGGTTAAATATAAACATCTATGCATCTATGATTGTACTAAATTTAAAGGTTAATTTACTGAGTAAGAACCAAATTTGAATATTTTGAAAAAAAAATATTTTTAGCCACTAATATATATTGAGAAAGAAATCAAGAGGAATTTTTTCGAACAGCTGGTACAAAGACGAACTGTTTTCATTTCCGCGAACCAATTTATGACAAAGATAATATTTGTGAAGATAAAGATAATATTTGTATGCGAGATGTGTTGCGTAAAGGCATCTGCGTGATCTCTAATCACGATATAGATCGATCGATCGATCGAATCTTTGCGAAAAAGCAGATATAACATCGGTATTACAGTATTTTGTAAACAGCAGTATTCTTAATTTGCAACACGGTCTTTATAGTTATACGGATCTGTCTGAAAAATTTCGTCATATGAGTAAAAAAAGCATATACGAAAAAATAATTTCAATAATTTTAATAATAAAATAAACATTTAAATTAGACTCGTCAATATTAAAATTAGACCATGAAACGTAGGAAATGCGAGTCAAAAAAGTCGAAACGCATTCGATATTTATTTATGTATATATATCGATGTATTAAGAATTTAAATACATTCACATGTTATTATTGACGCACTAACTACTGCGTTTGACTCGCATTTCCTACGT
>QKQZ01040766.1:0-17132 GCA_003595255.1 Solenopsis fugax
TATAAAATATTAAAATAAATATTATAAATATTTAGTAAATATTTTATAAATATTTTGTGCTATATCTGGGATGCGTTCCAAAATTTATCAGAAAGTGTCGTATAACGGCTTTTACTCGCAAGTATGTATGAGTGTGCAATTAAAATACTCAATGGGAAAACCATCTGCCACTAGTGCCACTGCCACATCGTCGTATAATCGAACTCCATATATAGCCAATACAACAAACGTCCAATCATTAATTCGTCACTTTCTTTTTGTCAATTCCGTGAAAAGAAGTAACATCAGTAGCATTATGTTCAAAAATCTGAACAGTTATTGGCACGCAAATTTAATGTTTAATTCATAGCATGTTTATTAATTAAAAATTCTGGTAAAAAATAAATTTCTTCATCTCTATTATTTATATATATTTCCAACTTGCTTTCTCGAATTCGTCCAATTATATGATCCTAAATAAACGTTTTTTTACTTTTTTGATACATATGTCTGAATTTGAGACAGAATCGGCAAAATGAGAAAAATCACCTGGATCAATATGACAGAGGATTAATAATTATTCAGTGTGATGATAAAATTTTCTCGATTTTTTCGTCTTTTGTACAATTTATTATACTTCATCGTAATTTAAAACCATGACGACGTCAATTTCAATCGAGGACGCTGCTTCTAGCTATCTCGCCAATTCTCTGGCGAGCCAGAATATCCTAGCTGGCATGCAAGCAACATATATAATAACTGTACTCATATCATCAGACACGGCGCCGATGCATTCGAGTGAAACTCGAAGGGCAAGCAGATCATGAAACATTCGATGTACATACATATTTGCCAAATATCGAGACAACGAATTATCTAGCATGAGCACGAGGAATCATATCATAAAATTATGCGACGAAAAATCGATCCGTTTAACGAGGCGGCTCGAACATCGATTTCTTTTTGTCGTGGGCGGGTTCCCGTTCTGCCAAAAAAAGAAATGATCTGGGAGAAACGATTCGGCCGTGCCTCGGGAAAGACACGGCCCATATATGGTGCAATCGTGCAATTGAGTCACGAAGCGCACGTTTGTACCCTTCTGCTTGGTGACAGCGAAACGAGATTTCGCCCAAGTTCTATGGGAGCCTATCTCGTCGTTCCCGATTATCTTAGGAAGTTCCTTAAAGCACGATCGTGAGAAGAAGGCGATGATCATTTTCTCCATGGAAGGAAAATAATTTAAGCGTCGCCGGAGCTGGGACTACATCGTCTCGCGCGTGGAGAAACGGCCGATCGAGCGTGATGAGTGCTGCGGTTCAGCTACCGGCCAATCATCGCGCGGCTCAACGTCACCTTTGGCCAATCAGCGCGCGCTGGAACGGTCGATTCCAGTGGGTATAAATTGCGCGCAGTAGGCGCCGCCCGGCCAACAGTCGCTGCTCGCCGATCCGACGTTGCACGTCGTATAGTTGTTAGCAAAAGCTCCATTACTTGCTTTCGCCAACTATCGATCACCCCGTGGTGACTATTTCCTAGCTCCGTTTTATAAGAGGACAACGAACGACCCGTAATACAAAATGGTAAGTAGCTGAATTGTCGCAGTTTCCTGAATTCGCGCGAATCTGCCGATCCTCTCGACGTGTCGGCGTCACCCGTCTTTCTAGAGACGACGGCCATTTTGTAACGGTTAAACGCCGGCCGGTCGTTATGGCGTTGGCTAAATTTAGATTGCGTCGCCACGCCTTTGTCCGTTATCGCAAAGATTCGTATCGCGTATCTAATTAATTCTTACTAATTTTTACGCTTGCTCAGAAGAAACCGTTGGTTCTGTTATGTGCTCGAATGTTCCATTCTGCGAGCATGATTACGAGCCATTGACCTCAATGTGCTGCAGCCGTTCTAGAAAATCAATATGCCGCTTAGGCACAATCGCGTCCTTTGATATTAGTCATTTGTCACTGCTCAGTAAAAATCAGGCATGACGTAATTAGGCCATTAGCAATAACGTAAATCTAGTTGTAATTGTAAAATATTATATGGCGTAGTTACACGTCTATTTCTATCAACATATGTTAATTTTATTCTGTTTTCTTTATTTTTAAAATGAAAAAAAAGTAGTTAAATTAAAATCAAAGCTAATTATAACATTGGTAGAAATGGACACAATTACATCTTACAACCACTCATAACTATGTTTACACTATTATACAATAGCCCTTAAATACGATGCTAATATTTGCTCGATTTATTTCAGCGTGAGTGCATCTCAATCCACGTTGGACAGGCTGGTGTACAGATTGGTAATGCCTGCTGGGAGTTGTATTGCCTGGAACATGGCATCCAGCCGGATGGTCAGATGCCATCCGACAAGAATATTGGAGGTGGAGACGACAGTTTCAATACCTTCTTCAGTGAGACTGGTGCTGGCAAGCACGTACCCAGAGCTGTCTTTATCGATTTGGAACCTACTGTAGTCGGTATGTTCATTTCGACATGTCCCTAGGCAATGAGATTCTTCAATGTCATTATCCAACAAATCTTGCTTATTTGAATGCTTGTACCTGCAGATGAGGTTCGCACTGGAACTTACCGTCAGCTCTTCCATCCGGAACAATTGATCACTGGCAAGGAGGATGCTGCAAACAACTACGCTCGCGGTCACTATACGATCGGCAAGGAGATCGTTGATCTCGTGCTGGACCGCATTCGCAAGCTTGCGGACCAATGCACTGGCCTGCAGGGATTCCTCATCTTCCACTCGTTCGGTGGTGGCACCGGTTCAGGATTCACGTCCCTCTTGATGGAGCGTTTATCAGTTGACTATGGCAAGAAGTCGAAACTCGAATTCGCCATTTATCCTGCACCACAGGTCTCCACTGCCGTGGTTGAGCCGTACAACTCCATCCTGACGACGCACACCACTCTTGAACATTCCGATTGTGCATTTATGGTTGACAATGAGGCTATCTACGACATTTGTCGTCGCAACTTGGACATCGAGAGGCCAACTTATACGAATCTGAATCGCCTGATCGGTCAAATCGTATCGTCCATCACAGCGTCTCTGCGATTCGATGGTGCTCTGAACGTCGATCTGACAGAATTCCAGACCAACTTAGTGCCCTATCCAAGAATCCACTTCCCCCTGGTAACATACGCGCCTGTTATCTCGGCCGAGAAGGCTTACCACGAGCAGCTTTCCGTCTCGGAGATCACAAACGCCTGCTTCGAACCGGCTAATCAGATGGTCAAATGTGACCCGCGTCATGGCAAGTACATGGCGTGCTGCATGCTCTACCGTGGCGACGTCGTACCCAAGGACGTCAACGCGGCCATTGCTACCATTAAGACGAAGCGCACCATTCAATTCGTCGATTGGTGTCCCACCGGTTTCAAAGTCGGCATCAATTATCAGCCGCCGACTGTCGTTCCTGGCGGTGACCTCGCCAAGGTCCAGCGCGCCGTCTGCATGCTGTCGAATACCACTGCCATCGCGGAGGCCTGGGCCCGACTAGATCACAAGTTCGATCTGATGTACGCTAAGCGTGCATTCGTTCACTGGTACGTCGGCGAGGGTATGGAGGAAGGAGAGTTCTCCGAGGCGCGTGAAGATCTTGCCGCGCTCGAAAAGGATTACGAGGAGGTCGGAATGGATTCCGCAGAAGGCGAGGGCGAAGAGGGCGCCGAGGAATATTAAGATGCGAACATTATATCGTCCTTCTGTCACACGGCTTTGAAATATCTTCATGTGTTTTGAAATAAAGTAACTGAATCCCAATTTGCAACACAAATTTGTCTAATCAGTACATCTACTTCTCCCTCCTAAAACATGATTAAGTAAATTTTAATAGTTCTCTGAATTTCGACTGCGCTAAAAATATCAATTCGTTACTTTCAACAAAATATTTAGATAAAATATTTTTTTACGTAAAGACTACTTACAATTCTATATTGTAATTAATATAATTGCATAAATTCATCTAGCTTTTTTTTCTTTAAGATAGATTCATACAAGTTCGAAGGTATGCTTATTACTAGTTATCTCAATTCAAAATTTGCTATCTTTCACAAATAAGATATCTTTTTATATACAAGAAAGTGGTAATGAGCATGATACTATTGAAAAAATAATTCGTATATTATTCAATATTCAGTTTTACAATTTTGCGATTAGACTCATATACAAATATTCACATGATCATTAAAATTTAACTACATTCTGTAAATTTGAATACATTTCTGTAAAAAGATAAATTCTATCCAATTTATATTTATCCATGATCAACTATTTTTCACTATGATCTATTTGACGCTTCTAACACTTTGAAGCATTCTTTGATCAATTCGTAAAATTCTTTGTTTCCATTGGTCAATCAAACGCTTCAAAGCGTCGATTTGTAGCGTCAAGATCGCAACCTTTAATTCAGTTAAAATCATTTGATGTATAAATTTAAAAACCAAATCAAATTTATAATTTAACAACATCGATTCAATCATCTTATTTGAAGACGAAATCTTCATCACGATAAACTGTTTGAAAATTATTCAATGATATATAAATTTGAAAATCAAATCTATAATTTAAGCAACATTCATTTAATCATCATATTCTAAGACGAAATCTTCATCGTGAATGTATTCTTCATCCTCTGAATAATAATCCAGGTATTCGGCGTGAAAATCGAAATCGTCGTCGTCGTCCAGCTCGTCGGGTACAACTCCGCGGTACAACATGTTGAAACACTTGGAGTCTGGATGTCGATAGTGTAAGTAAGGCGCTTCGGGATTCAGCTGCGTCCCGCATAGCCAACAGAAGTACGTGCCGCAATGCGAACACGTCATCTTGTTACAGCCATCTGATTTCTGAAACAATTCGCCAAAATATGCGTTAATCACTCGACAAGCATAATTTTATATTTGTGAAATAAGATTTGATTTTTATACCTCGATTGCAAATTTGCAGTGAGGACAATTGTGACTATTATCGTTAATCCAATTTTCAGACATTGTGTTTTCTATTATCGTTTGAAGTTGTTTCTTGCCATAATGTTTTTCCATTTCAGCCTTCTTCTCATTGCTGGCTGATTGATATTCGTTCAATAATCGTTGTTTTTCAGCTATTAATGAACCAATAAAATATATTAATACATTATATAACAAAATTAATTAACAATTTTTTGTTCAGAACAGTAGAAAAGTAATAGCATTGTTATATGCAAAATGCCAATACTATCGATAAAATTTAAATGCATACCTGAACTAATTTTGCAGGGTTCTATCCCATGATAAACCATCTTGCAACGAACACAGAATGCATATTGACAAACAGGACATCTTGCCATGTTATCATCAGGATCACGAGTAACTGGATATTGACAGTGTCGTCTTGGACAGTAAACTATATCCTTCATAGTATCTAATGTAGTACTTAACAATAAGGAATCATACTTTGAGAACAACTCCGAATTTACCAAGTCTTTGACCTACAACAAAGCCAACAGTCAGAAAAGTGTTACAATCAGCATTATACTCGATATAAACTAAATATAAATTAGTGTAATGTAGTGCGAAATAATTACCTGGCCAGGCGTAGCCTCATACTTGCACTTCTCTTCGGGACAGCAAATATTTTGTACATTTCCATCTTTGATTTTCACTTCAAAGTAGCCTCTGATGCAATCTTTACAGAAGGTGTGACCGCAAGGCAGAAACTGTGTGCAATGATCCCCCGATTTGTCAGTGAAGCAGATGTTACAAGTGTAAAAATTCTTTTTAAATTCAATTTGCTTTTGTTTTTCATTGTAATCGATCAACATCTGAATAGGATTCCTACCGATTGGACAGTCTAGAATGGCTCTTTTATCAATGACACTGATTTTCTTCGATACGCCTTCTTTGCTCGCTTCGCTGTTACATTGCTTGTTATTAGGCTCGCTCGCTTCCTTGTTCGCCGACGAGCCTTGCAATTTCTCTAGCGTTCTCTTATAAGACGTGTACATGGAATCCATGTCTACACGATCTTTTATCTTTAAAAAGCTAAGCGTTTTATCCTGAAGAAACTCCATCCATGTGAACAAGATCTCCTGCTTGTTGCTTTCCCACAACGAGTCAAGCTTTCTGCATAACTTAGACAGCACTATCGGGTTTAGCCAAGTGGAGCATAACATAAACATAGGAGCGGACGTGGATGGATAATCTTCCGGCAGCGTGATGTGCAATATTAAAGGTGGCAGATACGATATCTGCACCTCCTGCACCAAGTCCGCCTCGTACCTCAAATCCTTGTACGACAAGCGACATTTCGCAGGGAGATTCACAAATATTTTAAAGGTGCATTCGAACCGGCCATTCTCCTCGTGATACGAGAATTCCTCTTCGGTGTAGATGCTTTCCAACGCGGTGACCTCGTCTTTTTGTTTCTCGTAGTCCATCGACTGAAAAATAAAACCGATTATCGGGCTGTCAAGAGGATAGATTTCCTCTTCTCGAGCAATTAAAAGAATCTCTTGCTTACCAAATTTGAAAGCTTGGGATGTGTTAAACGTGCGTTAGACCTCACGATTAATCGTGATGCACTTTGCGATCTGGCTGTCAAAAACGGTGCATGTTGTGGACTGCTGCAGATGACTGTTCGAGAAAAGAGGGTTATGCCATTGATTCTTGGAGTAATTTTAGGTTTGTCAAACGGTTGTATAGAAGATACGAGAGTGTCACGCGGACTGTCCGATTTCGACGATCCAACCAAGTGTTAACGAAATAAAAGCAAAGATCTCGCGTACTTTGCCTCGTGTATAAACACGTAACAAGATTCACGTACCCAAGTCCACGATGACACTGCGCGTAGCGCTGCACGGTACTCTCGTCTCTGGCCGACTCGAGTGTTGGTATTTTTTGCATTCACGATATGATTAAAGGTTAACATGTGACAAGCACATTATTCAGAAACATTAAATAATATATTATTTTATTTAAAAATTAATTTCAAACAATAATGAAATGTTAATTAAATATATTAATATAATTACAGACGATATTATTGCAGGTTAAAATAACATAAGTTGTTGAAATATATGTATATATATATTTCAACATTATATATATATATATAAATAAAACAAATGAAAAAATTCTAATAACCTAACTTAACCATAACAAGAAATTCTGTTGAAGACTCTTAATAAAATAATTAAACTTTTATTTCTTAAAAAAAAGTACAAATAATACTAATAATTGGACAAAAAATATTTCTTTTTGGAATTAATACGTAAATAAAAATCAAAGTTAAAAAAGAATATCCCAAAGGGAAATGATAAGTCGGATAGACATATTGAATTTCTTTTAGACGATCTAAATAAGATCTAATTTGACGTTTATATTAGACGTAAAGATGTTTGAATTTTCGTATACTTTAATGAATAAAACAAAAATATAATATACTACATAATATACTAGAATATTATAATACTTTAATATTATATACCATAATAAATAAAATGAAAAATGATTGATACTAATGATTTGATGTTAAAAGAATAAACAAAAATGGACAAAAAATAAAATAATTTTAAAAATAATAAATAAAATACAAAGAAAAACAAAAAATGGGACCAATAATTACCACATCCTCATCGTTCTGGATTAAACAAAGTAATTTATAAAAAATGTAATACTTCTTTATTAAAAATTGCTGTTGCACAATGTGCGTAAATATATATATTAAAATATATACAAGTCTGAAAATGAGCGTAAATACAATATATATTTTAATGTATATGCAAGTCTAATCATACAAACAGAAAAAAATTGAAACATTATGTATGCATTACGTATTTTGTATGACATTTTATTTTATCAGCAATTTTTTCTGCGCTTCCGGTATTATAAATATTATTTTTCTCTTTGAAAACACTATATCAAGAAACACTTGAATGTTTCTTTACGTTTCTGCTCGGGGGCGAATTTTGGCCATTTTCATATACCCTCCTTTCACATTTCAATTATGATTTACGCCCAGCAGCATTTCGTAGCCAACTTCTAACTGCATTTAGAGTTTCTGATAAATCACTAGCCGGAAATTTTAGTAGCATCACTCCTAGATCCAAAATACAACGAAGAGAAGTAAATATTCTGCGAATCTTTGAATTATCTAGTATCAACGTTATGTATAAATATATAATTAGTTGAAAAGTTAAAAGTTAAATAATAAAGTTAAAAAGTTCATAATTTTTAACTTAGTTAATTTTAAATGAATTAATTTTTAACTTTAACTGTTATGTTTAAAAATCTGAAACTTTAACTTTTTAATTTTTTCCCTAAGTTAAAAATTTACTTATGTGTATGTAAAAGGAAAAATATAAAAAGAACAATATTTCTTTGTAATTTTATGTAAAATTAATTTATAAATAAAATATTAAATTTATTTGATGATCCATCCATGTAATTTTGTTATTCACAGTAATTTAATTTTTAAAAATTACAACATTTTTATATAATATATAAATGATGCTTCTCAAAATTAATTTTTAATTTAAGATAATTTAATTTTTTAATGTAGCTTTTAATTGAATTAGTTTTTTGTTTATATAACTTTTAAGGTAAATTAATTTTATAAGTCATTTTTAGTTTAATTTAGTTTAATAAATATTATCTTTCCCTATCTAATACACAATGAACCAGAAATTTTAAAAGACAAAATACTTGAAAGAAGATGAATACCTTGAACTAATTCCCATAGTTTTAGCTTTTTAAATGGTCTTTTAATTTTAAGAGCTTTGTGAGGATTTTGACCATCAAAATTGAAATGTAAAGCTAAAGAATTGGTCATCAATTTAGTCATAAGTTTTGACGTTGCAGTTTTCTCATTACTTCCCAAAGGAAAAGTTTTCATATAATAGCACTGTAAGAAAGAAACACAGGAAAAAATTATCAATATTTATATGACGCATATTAAAGAATATATTTATGATATAAAAATATATGAAAAAATATATGGCAAATGATGTCCTAAAAGAGTCATGATAATAAAAATGTATTAAGTTGTATGAGCTTAATAAAATATTATTTACCGTTGCTGAAAGATTTGCTTCATCAGATATAAATTTCTCAAACTCTTCAAGTCCTTTTATGTCATCTAAAGGTAGAGGGGGTATATTTGGAGGTCTATTGACGATAGCCTGTTTTGGAAGACTTTTATTTAACTGCGCTTGATTCATAATAATTTCCTCAAGCTTGCTGCTAATGTCATCTAACTTTTTTTCCAATGTTCTAAAACGTAGATCAAAATCTGAAAATATATGAATAAATGCCATAAATTATTACAACGTGTGTGTGTGTGTGTGTGTATATATATATATAATTGTGTACAAGTCAAATAAAAGTTTTTACAAATGGAAGAAACGTCTTGGAATATATTCAGAAATATGATGTTTCAAGGACTAATATTTATTTTAAATTGCTCTGTATGTGTGTATGTGTGTGTATGAGCAAAAAAAATATTAAACGTACCTAATGCATTATTATCATCTGTTAAATTACGAACATATGAGTCTAACTGCTTTTCTGTTCTAAAAGAAAGTAAACTATTCTCTTTCTGTATGGACAGAACATCCGATGAAGTATCTTTCACTAATGAATGAGACAAAGGATTTATCTGATTATATTCTTCTAATTGCAAATTTAACACAGAAGATTTATGTGAATTTTCAAGTGAATCGTCAGATTTCCTTAAAATATTGGTGGGATTCACAGTAAATACTTGTTTTTCAGAAGAAAGCAACTGATTTTCTGAAGTACACGATGAAGTTTTGAAGGATACTGCACAAGATGTAGAACTATTAGGTTCTTTAATCTTTCTTTTGGCCTTTGTCTCAGTGTTATCACACAGTTCTTTGCAATTATTGAATACAGTGTTCTCTGGAGATTTTATAATTTTGCATGCACGTGGTCTCTTCACATAACAGGTACTGAGTTTAGATTGCTCTTGCGATGATGATTGCTGAACTTGTGAATGTGCAGTGAGTAACATAGCATTATTTTTCTCCTCAGTCTTTTTTTCAACAACTTTCTTTCTTTTACTAATACGTTTTTTAAGTAAATTCCCACGTGTATTATCTGATGTTGTAAGATCATCTTGATGTCTTGTAACTTTCAATTTTTTTATACTTGAGGAATCTTGATGAACATTTCTTTTATATTTATGATCAGAATTTTTATCAATTGACATAAAAACTTCGGGAACATGGATTACTGATGATGAAGAAATGTTTGACTTTTTTAACATAATCAATTGATTTTTTATATCTTGGTCATTATCAGACTCATCTGAAGATTCGATTTGTATCCCTTCCTTTTTCCTTTTCCTTCTTCCCATTTCTTTTCCAGTATCAGTCTCACAGACTGAGGCATATTCTCTTATTTCTGTCAATCCTTTTCGTGCTTGGAAATATGTATCTGTAACAGCAAAATATTATTACTAAGATTTAAATAAAAAGAAAGGAAGGTAAGAGCGGAAATTGCTTACTATAGTATCTTTTAACTTCTATTGCATGAGTAAACCAATATAATTGCGCATTCGCTTGAGTTCGAACTAATGTTCCTGCTACAGAATTATCTTCTGGCCAAAATATATTTCCAATCATATTTTCATCTAAATCTATAAGCCATTTTGTGAGAGCAATCTCGTAATATTCATCTTCGTCATCATCAGTAGATAAAAACTTCACGATTATAAACTGCAAAATAAAAAGATGAAAAAATAAAATCTAATAACTACGTTTTTTCATACAAATTTCTTTCCAACCAAATGCACTTTCAGGGGAATGGCAATGTTTTTAATTGTAAAATTTTTATGTACTTTAAACGGAATAGCTTCGGACTAGGTGGAGTGACTTTGACCCAATTGTTTTTTGTTTATTTTGTAAGTTCTATGGCAAAACAACCAAAACACGGTTGGTCCACTCTACCTGGTCCGAAGCCACATCGCTTTATGATGCACAAAGTTATGCATACCTTATAAAAAATTTAAATATTATTGGAGCAATAGTATTGTGTAAAGAGGGACACAAAAAATCATGATCGGAATAAGACATCAACCAACATTTAACATAAATGTTCTGCAATGGCATAACATGTCTTTTGTTATTTATTTTTGAAACTGTAACAATGCCTAGATAAAAGAATGGCAAAGGATATGTATAGAAATTGTCCATTTCTTGCTACAAATAAGCATCACTCTTCTTCTTTGCTTTACAATATTTTTTAAAACAAACATTTCCATGTGTTGTGTAAAAGCAAGAGATTTTTAAACCAGTGCGAAAAAGGGCTTATAAGGCCGAAAAATGACTTATTAATAGAAATATTTTGAAAATGTGTTCCTGGTAATTGTTCTTCTGCATCTTCATGTCTGTGAGAAAGGTAAATTGTTTTTTCTTTAGTTTTTAATTTAATTTTTACCGTTTTAAGTTTGCTCTGTAATAACTTGTTGCAATGATTTGTATTCAGATTTCAAACTACTTTTGATCAATTTTAAATAATTTTCAAATGTAAAAGAACTGAAGTATTCCAGAGGCACATATTCCGCCAAATGATAAAGCGAGTAAACATTTTACACCATAAAATGTTTCCCATAAATTGCAATACAATGCTGAATAAAAGTTTTAATTCATTAATATAATCATTTAATACACGGCTAGAAAGAATATATAATACAGTCTGAAGTAAAAGATAATTTTTATAAACATTTTAATGCAATTTATCACAAAATAATAAAAGTCCATCATAAAAACACAATCGCCTCTCTTCTGTACATCTTTGTACATCTTCTAATCATTGATTAACCTTGGTGGTCTGCAAAAATCACTTGGACAGAAATCTCTTTTAAAAATTTAGATTATTAGACAAATTTTTTCCAGGAGAATGTGTTAAGTTTCATTGTATCCATGTTATCAATAATCGCTGAAAACTTCATGTCAGACTAAATGAAATAAATCCAATCTAAATTGGGAAATCATTCCTATATATAAAACACTTCCTTTAAGGGCCAGCCTACTTTCTTAAAGTTTGTAATACATCTAAATTTGTCTAGCTTTTCCAAATTGAATTAAACCATTATCTTCATGGTCACTACATCTATTATTAGCTAAGATTAGATCCATTATCATCCATTAGCTATCTATTATTAGCTGATTAGATATCATCCATTTCAGCAATTCCATCATTGTCATTGTTCTAGCTTTAAAATGTAATTTTTTGTTAATATAATTAAAACTATTATTATTGATCATTATTATTTTTAAGAAAACAATAATTAGATGCATCAGATCCTGCTGATAACATTGTTGATAATTCAGAACTATTTGTTTCTAAAAAAATGCCTTTATTGTTAATCTCTGAAAGGGACAACATGTTAATTTCTTCATTATTTTCTTCATCGCATGAAATTTTGGCCTTGTAGATTGCAATTCTTCGTTTTCTTAAATTGTTGCATTTTGATTGAACTCTTAGCGAACTAATTCCTTAATAACTTGATTCCTCGCATTTCTATGATATTTCAATATGCACATAAAAACAATATAATAAATAAAAATAATAACATATATGTTGCTGCATTCACAATAATATGAAAACTTTAACAAATAATGGCAAAAATAAAAAGCATAATAATATAACAGTATATAAGTATTAGTGATCAATAACATTTAACCTGATGAGGAAAAGTACATAAAGAACATACATTTTTAATTATGTGAAAATAATAATTTATTAACAAATTAAAAACTATATGAAAATTATAGCTCATAACTTATTTATGAAATACACTCTTTTCGAGAACACAAAACTTTAAAACAGCAAGCAAGATAAAAATGAAAAATCAGGTTAGGTTATGGAACACTTACCGGTGGACTTTCATTCATTTTTGATGATTGATCTTCTTCTTATAAATAATTCTATATATAATTATTCTTCTTTTCTCTTACTTAACTTTTTGCTTCTAACCTAACTATTAATGCTATTTAAGTATCGACTGTTCAATCAGCTGCGTTCACAATACGGCTGCTCGCTTACGAGCCTCGCACTCTCGCATGTCTCGCACAGCTTCGCACACTGAACGCGATGAGCGATATCAGTTTCAACTTTCATCGCTCGCGACGAGCGAAATGGCGCGAAAGCGACAACAATTTAACCTATAAAGCATATGTGAACGGTGAGCATTGTATTGCGTTCTATCATCGACGAAATACTATTAAAGACCGCTAATCTTACGGGAGTTCGCGTGACCTAAAATGAAAAGTTAAAATTTAAGTGATTAAGAGTGAGAAACTGGTAATACAATACTAATTTTAAGATTTACTATAATTAATCTGATGTTTCATAGATATGTTTATGAATTTATAACCCGAACATTCTCGATTTTTATTAAAAACTGCAATTTTAATGTTATCATCTAAGTTTGATTATCCACAGAGATAATAACGGAACAAAAAGAATTGTAATTTTGAAGCAATATATATGATGTTACAGCATTATAAGTATACATATTTAATTATAAAGCATTTATATAATAAAAAAATCAAAGATTTAATAAGGTATTATTGAAATATTTGTGTTAACAACTGCAAATTTCTGTTCACTGTCGATAATGCCATCGTTCTTCAATTACCGCCGGGCCCCTTTAGTGGTTACGAAAATTTGCCCAGGGTTGACTACGGTCTCTCGTCGGTGGTTCCAATTAGATCAAATTAGACTACTGCAACACTGTGTTTCACATGTGTCTCTCTGTGTTACACTGTGTCACACCCAAGCATTCTTGTTGGAAAGCACACTCTATATAGACCTCTAGTGTCGACTAGAGTCCTATATACCGTTTGTTTTTTGTTCCTGAATTTTCTGAACTAGTGTACATACACTTAAAATGAAATAGGTATGTGTTTGAAAGTTAGCGAAAGCGTGAAAGAACGTTCCAGTGTGTTCCAGTTTCCAGTTCTCATTATTTTAAACCATTACTTTTTATATAAGACGTAATAAAAAATTATCTTTTTAATTATTGTTTCTCCTTTTTATTATTTCTCTTATACACATTTCATTCTTGTTATTGTCATCCTAGGTAATTTGAAAAAAAATACTTCTTTTATCTAAGATAAATATGAAGATAATACAATTATAATAATCTATATAAAGCTATTTTTTATCTAGATAATTTTATATAAATAACGACGAACATTGCAGATAAACGAATATTTTATTAGTGAGGATTAGGGGTGAATGAATATCGATCTGTGCTGCTGTAATAGAAGTTTCAATAATTATATATATTATTATTTGATTTAAAACGATACAACATTGTGTGCGATTACAATTTGTAGAGCCTAGAAATATGATTTCAAAAAGTTAACCGCTAGATAATTGCACGATAAAGTTTTAATTGATCATTCCTGCAACGAGCGACCGCAAAATTATACTAGCTACGTGTTCTCTTCCTTATCGGAGATAGGAACAACGATATATAACGCCTAAAACATCCGCTTCTCCTCGTCTATTCATACACCAACTTTTTTCAACACGAATTTTTTATTGATTATTTTTACCGAATTTATTATATGAATCAACGACGCGATATTTATCTACAATGTCCCCTACTTAAATATCTTTTATTTTATTTTATTCTTTTTTTGGTAAATCTCTCAGACGCATAGTTCATCTTAATCCTTCAGCTCCTTGTCATAAATAAAAACACCAAGGCCTTCCCCGACTCTCTCCAGATTCGTCACATGATCAGCGATCTCCTTTATCGCATCCACTTGCTCTTGCAGGAACTCGTTCTCCAAAAAATCCATGAAATTCGCGTCGTTGTGCATCGAGGCAATCCCGTGCAGCTCGAGTAACTTCTGCAAAAAAAAAATCAAGAAAACTATTGAAATTTATGATTACCCTGACTAATGCGTATTACGTGACGATGAAACAGAAGAAAAAAAAATAGGTTGGAGGAGCTGGGATTTGAACCCAGGACTTTCCGCATGCGAAGCGGACACTCTACCACTGAGTTACACCCCCAATCGTTACATGTTAGCTTAAAATCGTATTACCTCCACAGATGCGTGCATTTTGTAAAACAATTTTATTACACAAAATAATTGAATTAACGAAAGAAAAAAAATTGGTTGGAGGAGCTGGGATTTGAACCCAGGACTTTCCGCATGCGAAGCGGACACTCTACCACTGAGTTACACCCCCGATCGTTACATTGTAGCTTAAAATCGCACTATTTGCACAGAAATGCGCGTGTTTAGCGAAACAGTTATACTACTCGTAATAATTAAATTAACAAATGGCGAGAGAAACACTGAGACTCAATTAGCAGACGCCAAGTTGGACCTTGTTAGTCATCGCATCTGTTTAACTTTCCGACAATGAACATAATATTTCGATTTTAATATTAAATTTTATGGCAACCATAAATATCTATTAATAATTTAACCCCTTTTTAACAACAATATTGGATATTAGCCATAAATTTCGTCAAACTCAGGAAAAAATTTTTCATATATAATTATATATATAAATAAATTAATAAGTAAAAATTAATAAATCGCTATTAGAATCGCTCGCAAATTTTTGACATGTAGAAATTCTACTGTATGTAGTCACGAGTATAAAATGTTGCAATAAAAGATTTACTTATTTTCTTAAGATACCTTTATTTCGAATCGATTACGCGCGCGTGCGCTCACACAGTACAACACATACGCACCTGATTCACTCTCTTCTCTAGCTGCAGAGCCTCCGTCATAGCGTCCTTCGCGCTATTCCAGTTTCTCCTGGACGGTGCCTGAATGTCTGTCAGAATGATGTCGCCGCCCCGCTTGTTCTGATAAGTTAGAAATTTCATGGCGTGTTCACGCTCCTCGTCCGACGCCTTCTTGAAATACTTGTACAAACCCGGTAACGCGACATCGCTCCTGTCAAAGTAATACGCCTGCAAGGAAACTCATGTGTAGGATGCACTGCGGGATATTGGGATCAACTTCAACGAGGGGATCCCTAACGTCGCGTCAACAATCGGCGGCTTTTACGATCGACAGTCGTCGATTTAAACTTCGGAACCACGAGAGATTTGCGCGCGGGCGCGTTTGTTCGATCGACAGTGGAGAACATTACCGTAGTGACTTTCATCGCGCGCACTTTGGTTGACAGCAAAAAACGTATGTTGGTAGCACCGAGAATTCGCGATATTTATAGCGAATTCGGTTGGAAACGCACTAGCTCGCATTACTGCACGTAAAGTTATCGCACACAAATCGACGCACAGACGCACAGAAAAAAATTTGTATGAAATTAACAGTTTCCATACAGCCCAGAACGTTTCAGCAATATTGCAGAAACGTTGAAAATATTACTATAACATTACTGGAATATTCTGTGCTGGATATTGTCTCGTAAAAATGTACATAAAAATATATAAAATCTTTAAAAGGTTTGATAATCTTAAATTTCAGAGAAAAATACATTTTTTATTTCAATTACATTAATCATCTAAAGAGCATACAATATGATTACTTTAATACTAATAATAAGAAGAAATTCTAATTCTTGAAGATGTTTTTATTTTCTAATATTCAATATTTCTTTTTCTCAATTCATAAAAATTATTATTGAATAAAGGCAAATATATTTTTCTTGATGAAATTATATATAATTTTTTCATGTAAGACAATTATGTTCGTTTAAAGTTGTCCAATCCTTTAAAGAAGATTATATGTTATGAACTAATGATTGTTGATTTGACACTAGTTTTTTCTTTGTGTGTGTGTGTGTGTGTGTGTGTGTGTGTGTGTGTGTGTGTGTGTATATGTGTGTGTGTGGGTTTAATATAATATATAAACTGATTAAAGCACGAAATCCTTAGTACATTTTTTGCGGTTTGATAAAATATGTATTTTATCAATCGAGTTATTTACATTTTATTTTTATCCTTAGATTAGGTCAATGTTTGATCAGTAATTAGATTACAATGGCTTTAATGTACGCCAATGGGTCCAATCGAATTCACTATTATTCAGCAAATATTGAATATAATATGGATGTAACATATGTATATTATATATAACATTATATCTATGTTATATTCGGTGTTTGCTTAGCTATTGATACATAGTATC
>QKQZ01040767.1:0-13339 GCA_003595255.1 Solenopsis fugax
TATTATAATTATATTAACAAAATTTGTATGCACTGAGAGAAATGTTTTGTAAAATCAACCAAAGTTTGGTCGATTAGTGATCAAATGAATTTTATAGTGATATTTACTAAATATAAATAGTTGTTTTGACCAAACAATTTGTAGTCTTAACCAAATAATTATTTTCATACGACAAATTACAAAAAGTTTTTGGTTTTTTTTGTTAAATGTAACAAAATTTTTGGTACCAGTAACTATAAAATTCATTTGATCACTATACTACCAAACGATTTCTCTCAGTGTGGNTGTGCCCTTATATAGTTGCCACCACTACAATTTTTTCTCCCAGTGTACTGATTTGCAGTGCTATACATACTTGTAACTGTGACTTCATCAATGACTAATATTCACTATTTTTCAGTGATTCTGCTTAAGAAGGGGGTACTCTCACTGATCGAATCAGTGTATTGTGACTGAAAAAGTATCGTTCAGTGCATATATCACTGAACGATACAAGTATATCACTGAAATCAGAATAATACACTGATTCCAGTTTAGAGAGTACGCTCACGGTCTTTTTCTTTTTTACCCTTGCGTGACAATCTGCCAGCTCTGTTCGGATTTGTGCCGAAAGAGGCACGGATTGTGTAACGACGAGTGGTCTAACGCTTATTAGCAATGATGCATTCTCTCGCACACATGTATGCACGAGACCGAACGGTTATTTAAACGCGAAATATACAAGTGTCGTCCGACGTAGTCGCGACGATTCTCTCACAGCTATACATAATACATACGCGTTATTATCGCGTATGCGCCCTATAATAATGACTTTTAATGACCGCGTGGCGGGCCAACTATCGAATGAACGTCGTGTTCGGTGACGAAACGCGATTATGTAAAAAACCGCATGAGCGGGGCGCGCGCGCCGAATTGCAAAGCAGCAGTTTTCGGGCTGTCGAAATGCGCTCTAGCGCGCTCGTTGTATTATAATGCACGGCCCGGCCGTGCTTTTGTTTTCCGCATGATTGCCGAGCGGCTCGTTCCCGCTCCTTATGCGAATATCGCGAGGTGCTTTAAAACCCGAGACGATCGTTCGCGCCTTCGCGAGATCCCGAAGCTTCCAAACTTTGCTCTTTTCTTTTTCTTCTTGCGCGTCGCTATCGATACGTTCAGCTTTACATATTGCTCTTTTAATCATCGCGATTACAGTCGATCGCGTTTTATTAACGTACGACGGTGGGTGGATGCCTTCCTTATTACGACAGAAAATAGGAATGCAACTTATGGAGCGTCGAGGAGGGTACGAGCGTTATAGAGTTCAATGCTCGATTCAGCTCGGCACAATTCCACCCGAGCCCTACGACCGTCTTAAAAGGCGTTTTAAATCGGCGTGTCGTGAAAGAATCCCATAGAGATGCGGCGTATAAAGGCATTCCACCAACCCTCCTACCTTTCTTTTTTTTTTTCTACTCTCATCAACGTTCGGCGCATCGATCTATCCCGTTTGAACACATTTTCCTCGTCCGGCTCATTGCGTATTTTCCCGCAGTGCGTATTATATTTGTCCCTGAATAATTTATCTATTATTTTTCCCGTCATCAACGATACATAATTTACGTTTCGCGTTTCCTCCAAGTCATTCGCGCGCAGGCGTGACGACGCTCGCGCCCAGAATTTCTCGGAAATTTGCGATTCCATCAGACGTATCGCGCGAAACGTTAATAATAAAAACGAAAAAGCATATATTTGAGGATTGCCGCGACAAGTGCGGGCTCTCTCCTACTCATTTATTCCATAAATCTGACGATAAATAACCGACATATTGGGGCGTTCGCGTGGCTCCGACTCCCGCGGCTGCTTATCGTATCCCACAAATGCGCCGGAACGCATTTAAAATGTATTGAACTGTCACGGAGCAGTGGTTTTCCGGATTTTTACATTTTTCATCGGCGCCCGGGTGCAGGGCCCGCTTGGATTAGTGAGTTATTGTTGCTCTAAGTGCGTCGGTCAAAGGGAGTGAACCCCCCTCCCCCCCAAGTTCTGGCGCGGTAATCCTGACCATAACGGCTCGCACCCCACAAAAACCCCTCCTTCCTTTCATCCTTCGCCCTTTCCCCGCCCTTCCCGCTCCGCGATCCCGTGCCAAAGAGCCGCTATTTGACGATGCGTTGAATCTCGCAGGCGAGTATAATTTTACG
Organism: Solenopsis fugax; assembly: GCA_003595255.1. Lineage (NCBI taxonomy): Eukaryota > Metazoa > Arthropoda > Insecta > Hymenoptera > Formicidae > Solenopsis > Solenopsis fugax. Next base: position 2,181 of record QKQZ01040767.1, read on the forward strand.
CGATTTTCCTAACAAATAAATCGATCGCGATTATCGTGAGAGATCGCTATCGAAAAATTCAATCGTTTGATATGAGATACGACAATACCGATGCTCTTTATGGCAGCTTTCTTCGAGAATATTTTTACGAAAGAATTGTGTCGAAACGATTGACATTAGAAAGATGCAGGCATGTATCGATCGCTATTATAGGGTACGTAGGGACGTAGACCAGTTTTATGTCAGAGACGGGACAGTATGTTGCAGTGAACTCGACAGATATCGGCCTTCGAGTTTGTACCTCATTTTCATAGATACACATTTGCACGGCATTTATAGCGACATTTTCTGCACGCAGGAAAACTGTTCCCATACGCACATACATGGTTCCCTATCGTTTTCAAAAAGATTGAGAAAAGTACTACAGACATGTATGATCCATATATTTAAATTCGATCTTTTCATATATACAGGATGTTTCTCATTTACTATTATACACTGGGAGAAATCGTTTGGTGAAATCAACCAAAGTTTAGTTAGTGATCAAATGAATTTTGTAATTACGGGGATTTTGAGTACCCCAAAAACTTAGTTACATATTTAACGAAACGTTGTTTTATAATTAGTTGTATGAAAATAATTGTTTGATTAAGGCTACAAATTGTTGGTCAAAACAACTATATATTTAGTAATTATAACTATAAAATTCATTTGATCACTATTTAACTAAACTTTGGTTGATTTCATCAAACATTTCTGTCAGTGTATAATATTTTTAATAAATTATTAATTGCAATTTTAAGGGGGCACATACCTTCTCGGCGCTGAAAAAATGACTTTGAATCTTTGAAAATTTTTTTTGGAAAGGATAACAAATAAATTTGATATCTACAAAAAGGACATGTTTCATTGATTATTAATGTGTAAAAAAAATAATTTTTAAAAATGTTTTGACTTATTTAAATTGACTTTTACTAGGGCTGCTGCTCTCGGGCCCATCTTTCCAAGTATTTGCACGATAAGTTTAACAATTTTCAATTTTTTTTTATTGAATTGATAAAATAAATTTTCACTTGTGTAAAATACAATTCTCTAAGACTTGAGTCATTTTCTTAAAACTTTATTATTATAACAATTTTTATAAACGTTTAAAAGTCGCAAAATTTCTCAAAAAAATCGAATTTTTTTTTAATGCTGTAACTTTTCGATTTTTACAAAATTTAGAAAACTGCTTCTATAAATCTTAATGTCAACATCATTCTACAAGATTATAATAATTTTTTTGGTTTCGTTTGTTTTACAGAGCACTAGAGTGCAAATACTGAAGGGGTGTTTTGCCAAACGGTCCGAGAGCAGCCCCAATAAAAATTTATTTTAACACATTAAAACTAATTAAAAAAATATTTTTTTATACATTAACAATCAATGAAACATATCCTTTTTGTAGATATCAAATTAATTTATTTATTCTTTCTAAAAAAAACTTCCCCAAAAACCGGTAATTTTTCAGCGTCGAGTAGATGTCCCCTTAATAAGTGAAAATATCTAAGTTATACACGACCAAGCAATATAGTGGAAAATTTACGAATTTGGCAATTGTTTTTATTCGTAACGATTTTTCATTTATTATTGATTTTTGAATTGAAACGATATTACTCAGATTAATTTTTATTACTCAAATTATTTCGTATTTTGATTTCTCAAGTGTTAAAGTAATAAGTATATTATTATAAGTTTGCAAATTCCGACCAATAAAATTATCAAATATGAATGAATAGAAATGAAAGATTAAGGCAGATTGAACGCATTATAAAAATAACAATATGATTATTTATAGATTATAAATATAATTATCATTGGCATGTTTTTATTAAATAAATTATTTGAAACGTGCTATATCATTGTAATTTATATTTATATTAATTTTTGCGTTAATTTGCTTAAATTAGCACTAATCTACCTTACCTCATTCATTTCAAAGCAATAGATCTGTGAGATATTACATTTGCCTGTACTACTCACAGATCCTTTACTTCAGTTCAAAATAATTTCAGACTCACCGATACGATGCAACAGCGGATCGTATTGTCATCACCACGTCGTAATCTGTAAAATACAAAATCGAAATTATAGCAGCGCCCAAGACAATTATTTAACCCTATGAAGGTCGCGACGCCAGTATTTTTGAAGATCTGGTCAATTCGAACTTCATTACATATAGTTTGTATAAAATATAAGCAAAATGATAAACGGCAAAGCAGTTTATTTAGTTGATTTTTTGTTTTAAGAAAAACTTGTGTATCTGTCCGATTAATCGCGACTTTCCGAGAGTTAAAAGAAATTATTGCGCACGTCAATTTTTTCTTTATTTATATATATCCAGTGTGTGGATATTAAATAAAATAATTATATAATTTCCGAAAAAAATTTCTCTATTTGTTTCAAATTTTTATAAAATTTCCTGAGTGAACATTTCTATAATTTTTCGTGACCATTACTATAATTTTCTTTTAATCATCCAAGTAAACGGAAATAGAGGTGCTTGATTACGCGGGTAATAAATAATATAATTTATAAATAATAAATTAGGTTTACCCTTGGGTTGCTCCGCTGTCGCCAGATGTCTCCCAGGCCGCCTTCTCCTCTCAACTTCCATCGTTGCACATACACACACACGCACACATACACAACACACACTCGCGAAAATTACGCATCACATCGCAAAAACGCGGCTAATTACGCGATGCCACTCTGAACGGCATTCCCCAAATAAATCTCACGCGCCTCGCAATCTCGTAGAATACTCGAGAAATTTCTAACAGCGATCGACAACATAATCATCATGGCTTCCCGTTGCACGAATCGGAGAACGCTCCGTTCGACGACTCGCGGCATCACTCTACGTACTCTCAATTCGAAAACGATAGTTAAATCGGCGACGAATTCAAAGTCCGAAGTACGTAACTTATCTAAGCATCGCGTCGTTGCGAGAAATGACTATCTTGTTTCTACGTATCGTCGCGACGGAGAACGATAAATTTCTGCGTCGCCTGTATCGCCATGATCTCTTTTGTACTGAATCGCGTGAAGTCCGCTTCGAGAGATAATCACCGTCACTTACGAGCAGTTAATCGTAAACGGACAAACGATGCGACGACGGTGTATGAGAATAAGTCAGCGGAGCAAATTTCGGTAATCCAAGTAAAGAATTCAAGTGAACATTGTGAACAACGCGTTTCACATACCGTACGTTATCGTCGACTGCCGCTACCACCTTCGAAAGGATAATGATGTGATAACCGTAAAGCCCTTGATCCGTGATACGCAAAACGCATAGTACGTCACAAGCATAGCGTTAAACCGCAGGACCAATGAGCGTCCTTATGTAAATCAATATGGCGATTTGGTGCTGGATGCTCATTGGTTTAGCGGTTTGCGGCTTGCGTGTGCTAAGCTATGCATTTTGTATCTTTCGGCGTGTACTTTCCCGGCAACCGTCCGCTCGCGGCTCGATGCGTCGATCGACGAATAATAGCGACAGGTAACGAAGACGGTACGCGAGAAACACGATCGTTCTCTGTGACCTTTACGATTCGATTCATTTTATTAACTCGTATACGTCTCGAGACGAGGATTATTTGCCGAGACATGCTTCGCGCGATTCACTCGTTTAAAGGCATCGTGGCGACAAGAGCGACGGGAATTGAAACTTACTGCGACACGCGAGGCAATCGTCAGTGATTAGGGATGCTTAATCACGACGATGTAGATAAAATATGTGTAGTTCACTTTAAATTTTTCGCCGATCAAAACGTCATTTCTGAATCGAGTACGCGCGACTCATCGGACTGAATAGTAAATATTCGCGTAAATATTTGGACAACGGGAGGCCGGCCATGATGTTGTACTCCTCTCGCGGCGCGGATACACAAAGATCGTATGACATTCCGAAGCACAGTTCACATTCGAGAATGTTAAAGAATTGCCGGACGTCGAGGACAACTTGTTTACTTCGCAGGACTGCGCGACGCGTACATACAGTTAACACCGAGTCACATTGCGAGCATACACGCACGTAAACACGCAAATCGTACCGAGTTAACATCGAAAGCGTCGGGACGTTGCTAGAAGAGATACCAAAGTCACGCCGGCGGCAGGTGGTGGGGGATTGGTGGGACGGTGCGCTCACGGCGCTACGTGTATAGGTACTGCGCGCGCATCCCCCCCACCACCTGCCCCCGGCGTGGCTCGCGTATTTACTCCGAACGGTCCGCTCCGCCATGCTCCGCCGCAGCTCCGCTGCTTTCGTTGTTAACTATGCTTCGGATTTACGTACGATTTTGCGAATGTGTGTGTGTACACGCGTGTATGTGTGCTGTGACGGCACTCTCGATGTTAACTAAGCGCAATCCCGCGAAATGCAGCAGATACTACCGACAATGACACTCGTTCTCGTTCCGCCAATTCTCTAACCTTCCCGATGTTAACTGTGGTTCAGAGCGTCGTACGATTTTTGTGTGATACGATGCATGATACGCGGGCGATCGTAATTAGCCGTGTTTTCGCGAATGTGGTGTATGTGTATGCAACGTTGGACCACCTAACCTAACCTAACCTAACCTGGGAGGAGGAGGCGGTCTAGAACTAGGAGCGACAGCGGGGCAACCATGAGGTGAATAATGTACTATTTTGCTCGTTATTTATCAATTTTTTATTCATGTCTTCTGTTCGATACGCTAGCAATTATTTCTTGAAAAATCAATTGGCTGCTGCTTTAATTTCGATATATATATGTATTTTGCAGATCAACGTAGTTTACAACTCCGCTGTTGCGCTTCGTATCGGTGAGTGATACAAATTTTACTTTAATTCGTGATAATAAATCTATGAGAGTTTAAATAAATATGCGTAAAATACTTAAAGTCGTATACTATAAAATTATTAGTTCAAAAATAATACAGAAACGTGTAACGTCTCATAAACCCATTGCCTCAAGTGGATGAACTGGAATTGATTAGATTAATTAGTTGAATTAATTAACTGTTATTTAAATCTTGAAATTCATCAATTTGTAATTCGATATGTAAAAATACGAATCTTATAAGAAAAATACATTATTAATTCATCTGGCCACTTATTGGCTTTTGAGATAATATAATAAAGATACATTAATAATACTATTTTAACAATTTTAGTATCAAATTAATTTGTTGATTAAATTTTAGAATTTATTGTTTAGAGCAAAAAATAAAAGAAAAGAGAAAGTAATAAAAATAGCAAATAAAATAAAGAAATATTTTTTAATTCTAAAACTTTTATAATTCATATAATTAATGACAAATAGGTATGTGTAATTACAGCGAAAGTGCAATTGTTACACGATTATATTTGGCAGTTCTGATTTAATAACTGAAAAGCTCTACCGAGACCTTGATATTTTCTTATGATTTTTTAATTCTAATTAATCTTTCAGGTACGATATTTATAAAGTAATGTATACTATAATCGCAAGGTACCCCATACAAAAACTTATCGCAAAACTGATTCGAATGACACAATTGGATGAGGAAAATAAAGACTGCGAGAAACCGAGATAGGTATCAGGTTGTGGCAGGATTTTTGCTTCTGGATTAAACTCGTGACATTAATGGGCGCGGCAGGACAATTCACCCCAATTAATCCCGACGTGCGAGGGAGGAAGCGGATCTTATACGGGATCAACTAAGACCGGGAGCATCCTAATCTGCATCGGCAGATTGCTCTGAGAATTGACACCGAGAATTTTGCCTCCTCCCTTCGAAGCGGTAACATTTGACGTCTCATCTTGAATCAAACCCTCGGCCATCGTCTCCTTACAGCTTCTCCCGCGCCTTTTGCCACAAGACACAAACTCGATGCATATATTACGGCGTTTTAATTGGAAAGCATTCCCCGAGCACCTCTAGATCGTGTAATAAAGTTACATCTTTTCTTAACAGATTTTACTTATATTTTATCATTATCTATCTAGTATTATGAGCTCCACAATTTGTCATTGCTCTTACGCACATATCAAACTAATTACTTATAAATCTTGTTTAAATTCTTTCTTTCGAATTATTGATTCAAAATTCAAGGGTACATGCAGAAAAATATCAATTCTATTGCTAAGAAAAGTATTCTCAATCTACATTTTTTCTTCTGATAAGTAACGATTATCTTTAACAAAGAATATTTTCTTGATTTGTGTCTTAAAATATACTTGTCACATTTTTTTAGTATATAATGATGAATTTTAGAAAAATTCATTATTATATACTAAAAAAATGTATTTTTTGAAAGAAAATTATAAAAATAAAATCGAAGAAAAGTCAGAATAATAAGTAAATTAAATTTTAGTTTTAACTTAATATTCTTGATTGAAATTATAAATTACTAGAATTCAGAATATATTTTGAATAAATTTGATGCTTATGATAAACTTATAACAGATTTGCAGATATATGAACTTATGAAATATTTGAAATAAATAATATTTACTTAATTCAAATATATCTTTCTATGTGTATACACAGAAGTTTACTTTAAGTAAATATTTCTTGTTTCAAATAAATGATAAGTGTATTTTAAATATTACTGTTAAGAAAATATTCTTTGCAAAGATAACCATTACTTAAAAAAAGAAAACTAAAAATTGAATAATTGCTTTTTTCTGTAGAAGAATGACATTTTTCTGTATGTAATAGCAAGAAAAAATAGACTTAACACTATTCTTCTATAATATATTAAACATGTTGAGAAATAATTAACTGCGCGTTATTTACTTGATAATGAAGTCAACCATGCAGGATTTATAATATAGTCAGCAAGGATGTTTTCGGATCTTGACTAACTCCAATAAAAAAAATACACTATAGAATTGCAAATATATGGAAATACTTTCTCATACTTTTCAATGGTGCAACGAGAGAAAGAAAGAGAGACAAGCTCACGCCGGTTTAAATTACGTATTTAAAACGCGGAAAAAGACGCATTGTGGACGCCTCTATTGCAGACACATACTCTTTTGCTCTCTATTTATACTGTATTTACAGTCGTCAAAAGGTACATGCGATACCTTGCCTCGTCCTTTTGAATTTTCTGGGTTTTCCCGGATAAAAGAATGCGATTTTGATAAAAGAATAGAAAGGTGCTCGAGCGAAAGCATCCCCCTTTTATCCGATCCAATGCGCCCAGGCATTCCAAACGTTTCGTTTAATTAGCACCCTGTGTTTTCTCGCAGCTCGTAAAGGGAAGAAACCGGCCGAGACGGTTGCACGTGGGACGACCGGTAGTCTCGTAGGGGGGAAAAAAAATTTCCGGCCATTTCACGGTAATTAAAAACGCTGCAATAAAAAGGAGAAGGTTCTTTAATTCGTAATGGCATAGACCGCCCCGCTAAGACTAATATCCACGCTTCTCGTTCGTGCCGATCGATCGATCCCGTAACGCCACGCTACCAGATTACACGATTAATCGTTTAATTAATTGTAATTGGCATAGGACATTGATTCGAGGCATCTGTTAATCGAGGCGCTGCCCCTTTTAATATATAACTTGGACGATTACCCAATCGGTACGCAATAAGCTCGGCGATCGTATTTATGAGAATTGAAATAAAATGTAGTGCGTAAATATAGAGTTATCGCTCTTCGTTTTTCCTTCACGAAAAAGAGAAGAAGCACCGGCAGCACACAAACGACAGTGATATAAATCTTACTTAGGGCTGTGGAATACACATGCGCTGCGGGTGGAACAGTTATTCATAAGCAATGGACCATAAATTATACAATACAGTGTTATGTCACTGAATTATTGAAAATATCAGTAAATATCGTATCGGGAATTCGCGTACCTCTTGCATTATCAGTCTTTTTATCAGTTTGAAGAGCCTGATTTACATTTGATCAAATACGAGGTTCGAAAATTTTTTAAGAAATAATTCTGACTGTAATACATGAACGTATAGCATCTGATTTCTACATGGAACACAAGAATGTCGAATGACACGTTGACAGCCGGGTCAGACGAGTATTAATCAGGTAGAGAAATGTCATTATGAGAAACGTTCGCGAGGCAATCTTGTAAAGCATTATTCTAACTAAACTGTCATAAACGGGAGGAAATGAAAAGAGCTGCTTAATAGCTTATGTATGCAAATTCCGCGTAGCAGATTGCGCCGAGTGCTCTCGAGTGAGAGAAATGGGCGGTAGTCGAGAAAGCGGTCGAAAGGGTGACTGTCGCTTGTACCCTCGAGAAGCTCTTCTTTGCGATATGAACCGAGTTCCACCGAGGAACAAGACGATCGACAAGGCGATCCTCATTGTGTTTGATATATTCAACGCGATAAATTTAATATATTTAGAAGTTTGAAACTCTCTCGCTCTCTCTCTCTCTCTCTCTCTCTCTCTCTCTCTCTCTAAAATCGTCTCTCTAAAACTTGGAAGCATTTCTCTTGCATTTGACGAAATGTAGGATCACTGCACTAGTTAATGAACTTGAATCAATCAATGAACAAATAAATGAAACTATTATTACACGAGCTTAAAATGATTTTAAGTTTTTGATAATAGATATTTAATATAAAAATTATTTGTTATAATACATTCTATTTTACTTACACGGAAAAAACAATTTTAGTGTAATATCTAAAAATTTAGCTAGATGCAAATCAGAAAATAATTTTATGCTGAACTATCAAAATAATTATGTAATATATTCAAGCATGATAATACTGCTGCAAAAAATTTCGACATTTTAGCAATCAACTTAAACGTCCAATATAAATTTTTTGTATAGATATTATACAATTATATTTTCAAATAAAAAAATAATATCAAATATTTTCATCATATTTTAATCAAATCTGTATAAAAATTATATCTAAAAATATCAGTTAACAATTTGCAATTTATTATTTTGAAGTCTTAATATTTTAATATTTTCCTTAAACGGTCATTTGCTAGCGATTGTTCGGCCACCCTATAATGCAGTGACCCTATAATTTTTTCAATATGCTGCAATAAAAACATCAAGACGTTAAACAATTATAAGAAAGCATGTTACGCGTTGCGCTTGTGAATCGTGCCATTATCGAAGGCTCGCGATCTAAATTCGAGGAGCATAATTAAAGCGGAGTCGGTGTCCCCCGCGGAATACCGAAGGAGGATCGCTCCTCGATCCGACTTCTTGATCCAATTATCGCGTCCGAATTATCCCAGCTTCCTTCCCGTTAAACTCCGATCCCACCGCATCGGTTTAAGTCAGTTTCATCTTAAACAATTTCATTTGCATAGCAAATAATCAAACAATTTTCTTTGACATTTAAATTAGGGAAAGAATAACAGGTCGCGCAAAGTTGCTGCGCCGCCTATAATTTTCGAGAACGTCAACTAACCGAGTGTAATTCGTCAATTTACATTTTGGCTGTTCGAGAAAAACCGGCGGGATACTTCGATAGAGACGTTCTTCGGTTTAGATTTCTACTTGCTTTTATTATCGCTTCGCGATTTTGTCGTGATTGTGTGACGTGTCACATTGGCAAAATTTCTCGCAAAGTAGATCTTCGAGTTCAGAGTTCGTTGGAGATATTTTGAAACGCGCATCAAATTCAGGCTGGATTTAGCGAGCGGTGAAGAAAATAGAACTCGCCCGTAATTTCGATACAATTGAATGTTGATCCGGCGGTTGAGCGGGCATTCCTATGTATGAAATTCACGTGCAACGCCGACGGAAAATATCGATGCGAGCCATCTTCTGGCCAGCCATCATATATAGATATTATTGTTATTGCACTTCTTGAAATGTCAGTGGTCGTGGGGTGGTGGCGTGTGCGTGTGTGAGGCGGGGATGCGCGTTTGCGTTTTCGGGCGAAGGGTGAGCGGACGAGCGTGGCTCGGCGGGTCGAGGGGGTAGGGTCGAGGCGTCATTATGCAAAGGAGATGGTCAGCTCGGTAATCCCGGGCCATCCCGATGGCCGGAGGTTGTCGCATTCGGTACATCTTGCGGAATTGTTTCTGCGAGATTGTCCGCGAGCAATGGACGGGCCCCGAGCCAGTCGCGCATCAAAGTCTGATGGATGTTCGGCTTTATTGAAAAGAATATCGTACATCTCTTAGGCGAGGTCGTGCCGTCTGGACCACCTCCGGCAGATACGGAGGTTCTGCGACACGGAACGTAGCTCGGTGGTTCAATTTAGAAGGGCGATTTTAGAAGAAAAAGAAATTGACAAATACGTTATGCAAGGGCCGCACGTGCAATGCGTCACGCCGCGCGCCTCACCATCGTGTGTTACAAGCGTTCATAGTCGCGTATTATTTTCGGTCGGAGCTCTCTCCGACTTAACTTAAGACGTATACGGTCGTAAAGGAGCCTCTACGGTGTCGCTTACGAGGGTCGCTTTTCTCTCCCATCTTCGCCGGCGCGTTATTCGGAGTACGGACGGGCGTACCTCGAGATCGGTGCATCCGTGTGTATGTATCGCGAGTCGTATCCGAGATGTGGATGAATCATTTATCGAGTCCATAACCCGACGTACCAGCCAGCCGACCGGTCAGTTTTATGCCGGCGCAGTAGAATTTGATCAAACTTCGTTTTGCGGCCACTCGGGGAGCAATAAGTGACCGACTCGCCCCTAAAACTACGGCCCCGGAGGTCTCGTACCGCGCATCGGGGTACCCTCCCTCCTTCCTTCCTTCCTTCCTGCCAGCCTCCTCGGATCCCATTCCGGAACCTAAATGATCCCCGCCGCGCTCGAATCGCGTCATAATTACTAAAATACAAACTGTGACGTACGCAGGATTAATCGGTCATCTGGCAATATAATTCTGCACCTATATATTCATACATACACTGAGACAAAAAATTACTAAATTTTAATAAATATTTCTTTGAATACTTGCAATGAAATATTTACTTGCGTTACATAAATGTTTACTCAATAAAAAAATGATAATTAAATTGAATTAGTGGTTATTGTACTAAATAAATATTTATTTACTCTCTGAATCAGTGAAATCTTACTGATTTACAATGCTATAACTGTGATTGTCAGTTTATTGGTTTATTCACTGCCTTTCAGTGAATATTACACTGATTTCGATTTAGAGCAGGGTTGGCATGGTTTAAACCAAATGGTTTAAACCACGATTTAAACCACGGTT